>LGUA01000345.1:0-19705 GCA_001660665.1 Emergomyces africanus
CTGCTTTCTGATTGGTTCAGAAGTTGGCAGGACTTGGCAGTAGTTGCCACCAGTTCGAACTGGGTTAGCTCTGAGAGGAGTGACTGAGCACGCTGAGATAAGATAAGGCCAGCTACCTAATCCATCAATGAATTTCCTACGGCTGGCAAAGGCCGGAAAGATTCGCTACTACATAACACAGTTGTTTTTGGCCTCCAAGATATTCTCATAAACCGCCTTCTCTTCCGATCGCCATTCTTCTCGTGCCAGTCTTTATTATCACAGATGATTGGCAATTAGTTGCCGATGCTACAATACTACTAGTACTAGTACTACAGATGTTGCAAGCCCCCACTCCCAGGGTAGTAGATACTACTAGTAGTACTACCAACAAACTCCTTCCAATGACGGGGACGGGTGTGTACATTTGCTGGATATTAGGTACAATACGAAACTCGGGTTCTGGGCAGGCAAAAGCAAAGCCTTGACGTGGAAATACAGAATACAGATGCCCGTGCTCCGAACTACTACTTAAAAGAGAGTGGAACCAGGCGTGGGCTGGCTCTCTTGAACCTTGAGTTTTTTTCTTCCCATCTCTCTGAAATATTGACGTAGCTAATTGCCAGACGCAAACGTAAAACGATGTTCCAAAATATGTTGAATAGAACCTCTACTACTACTCAGGTAATTTGTAATTTGCCTTCGCTCGTTGTTCGTCCCAGATCCATAATCCAATGGTGCTTGACCGCATTCGTCAATGTTCAACTGCAAGGTGGGGCTTCAAGCAAAATGACAAACTTTAAGACAAGAGAAATGCTACTATATAGTACTCCGTACTACTAAGAAATTCCCCCGGGACCACACTTTTGCTGGCTAAAACGGGTAAAGGATGAATGTACTAGCAATTGTGGGGAATTTAAGGGTTTAAATGTGGAGAGAGAAAAGGGCTGGATGTCACAACTAAACTTCTTTGTTTCTCGAAACAGACGAAGATTGAAAGGCTTGGGAGCCAACATGAGAAAGGTAAAAACCTGAAAAAGAGTGCACTAAACTTTTTAAAAGAGACTGTAGCAGGATCCATAGTAGTTAACATGGTAGTGCAGGTAGAAAATATAATAAATAACCTAGCCGATTGGTTTCCGAGTTTCAGCGGCCTAAACGCCATCTTAAACTCTGGTAGCGTCTTAACGTCACTGACGTTAAGATTTGTATTAGGTTGAGAAAATTTCTGGTTAATGTTTTATTTTGAAAAGAAGGAAATAAAGAAAAATGAAAGAACCTTGGAAAAGTTGAACTGGCGCCCTCTCCTCATTTTAGCACTGGTAGTAGTAAAGCTCCAATCTTATCTCAACATTGTGAGATTCGGTCTGTAAGTGCAGTGAGTACTTTGTACTGGCTGATATCCCCCTGATATGACATCATGAATGGCATTTTAAGGTCAAAGACAGAGGAGAAGATTGCCATCAAATCTTGCTTGCATTTTATAGTATGCATGCATGCATGCAGGCATGATACATCCCGCCTTTCTAAAATATCAGGTACGGAGAAAGGCTGTGGAGAGAAGTTGCTGACTTTTTCGGAAATATTCCGATCTCATTAGATGCTATTGCGGCTTTCGTTAATGGATGTTTGAGGCAATCATGCGTGACTTTTCCCTTTTATTATCCAAAGGCCCCTTGATCATATTCGCATTCGCTGGTAGAGATGTACATATCCAGAGGTCAATAGTATATATGATTTCTAGTTAGCCAATCTCTCTCTCTCTTTTTTTTCTTCTTTTCTTTTGTTGTTGGCATATAACTAAACCAGCGCGTTCCAGAAACTTTCTCCAGCCTGCATGGCTCGAGGAATACGATAGAGGAAAAGATACGGCTCTCAAAAGATCAAATCCCCCAGGCAGCTCGCCTAATCTTACACGGAAATACAAAGCTCTGTGAACATGTTAGGCTAGCGTATAGTTAGTATTAAATGCGGGTTTCATAGCACCCTCTTTGAACTTACTTGCATTTGATAGTGACTAGCAGGGTCTAAAAACCTTGGCCATTCTGCCTGTGTTAGTCACGAGCGTGACTCAAGGGCGCTCTGTTCTGCAAAGACGATTTTCGGCGACTTTGCAAGGACAAAAGATAGCGCCCTTAATTTTTGCACAATTAGAGAGCAATTACGCGCTCTGTGGGTGCAAACACAAACAAGCCTTGGAATAGCTCCATCTGAAGTTCGACAAAGTTGCCTTTCAATACGCCCACAGGGCTATATAACTGTTTTATATCAGCAAAAGGCATCCATAAAAGTTGGCCATGTCGTCGGAAAACAGCACAAGCTCCACACTTTACCGTATCAAGCAATGCCATGCGCCAAGCTCCTGGCTGACACCTGCGGGCGCCATAAAAAGCCTCGGGTTGATCTTTGATTAGCCTGGTTGGTTTCATCCAACTAATCAAGCGTTTGTCTAAAAGAGTAGGGGTCATTTACTTCTGGAGGTCACCTACGGAGTAGGGAGTACTTACTGCCGCATCCTGCCTTTCTCATCAAGCCAATACCAGGGCCGTTGGGCAGGTGGAGTTGCCGATTCTACCACTACAGCTTTGGCGCCGTCTTAGGTGTAAAGGTTTCGGTGGTCGATGTCCCCCACGTCCCTAGCAAGCCACCTACTACGGGGCCTGCCACGATGGATGAAGCAGTTATTGTTTAAAATCCCTGCCGAAGAACGTACTTGCGATTTGACCATTTGTTTTTTCCCCCATTTGAGATGCTTCTGTGCGTGATTTTTTTTATTTTTTTTTTTTTTTTTCGCTTGATGTCCTTACAATCGTGGCCTAAGTAGCTGCTTCCTTTAGGTTGGGAATTTCAGTTGACATTTATGAATAACCCCCCTCCTCCGAAACTATCAGGGAAGGAGGGTTTGTCCTGTACTGCTGAGTACGGGGTACTCCGTAGTGTGCCAAGCCCTGTAGGGACTGGACAAAGAATCCTCGCCCTTTCGCCAGTCAATGGGCTCTAGAGCTAATAATGAGGATATCTTTGCCGACGAGGTGTGCAAAAGTGCGAGGGAGAGTGAGGACTACCCGCATCCTAATCTTGTGGGGAGTTGCAAAGTTCTGGGCCTCTTCAAGATGATTTCTCTCAGTATCGCATTAGGGCTTGGACTACCCCATGAAACGATCTGGATCGTTTCTATGGGGAACCAAGCGTCGGAATATTTTGCTTGCCTAAAACAGCACACAGTGTTTGGAAAAGGCAGATAGGGTCCACTGATTGACTACTACTGTGTAGTGGTTTTGATGATCCGAGGCTTAAAATGAGAATAATAGGGCCTAACACCTCCAAAATTATAGTTGGCTGGGGATTGTCCTTGGTGTTTCTTTTTTCTCCACGAAGGAAGACGTGTCTGTACATACTGTGTACGGAGTACTCCGTACTTGGGTTTGAGATAGGTTTGGCATACAGTTCAGAATCACCCTGCAATCTTCTTCGTCTGGATTAATTCACGACGTTATTTATATAATTAGTATCTAGTCCAAGAGAGATCGTCAAGCTGCCAATCTTACCTCTGCTGACGAATGATGACCGCCTCAGACTGGGGCTGGCAGACCCTGGCCAGTAGTCTCTCTCTCTCAATGCGGGGTTTTTGGCCTGAAGTCCCTCAGTCTGAAGGACTGCGCCTGAAGGTTGCCTCTCGACCTAGCCTAAGGCGGCTTTTAGGGGGCAAGGGAACCACAGTCTGTGGAAGCTAGCGAGCAGCCTAACTGGGTAGCTCCTGTTTAATTAACCTTGAGCCTCGCAAACGGTATCAGAAAGTCAAAAACACTGGTATGGGAGTTTTTTTTTTTATTTTTTTTTTATTTTTTGAAAAGCAAAAAAACGGCCATGCGATGCGAAGATACCCCAGGTTCCAAGCCCCCCTGCTGCCCGTGTTGCTGCATATGGACTCTTACCTCGAAAAAGGCTAGAAAGCGTAAAAGATTGTGATTTATGGCCGGGAATGGACGAATTAGCTGTCTTCAACCTGCAGCCCGCCGGGCCAGTGAACGAGGGTCGTACAACTAGAGAGGGCTGATCTTCCCGTCGCATTGGGAAGAGTTATTCCTGTGGCTATATTTATACACAAGAAGTCCCCAATTATCGCCGTTCTCGTTTGCATCGACCTGCGCATCCAAAACTGTACCGCTCCCCGTAGCAGCCGCGTTTGTTTTGTTATCCCACCGCCATTCATACTATCAACCATGTCGAAGGAAGGAGATGCAGCGTATGTTTTGCTCCAACCTGGGAGGGTTTCCCCTATTTCTCTAGCTCTTGAAATGACTGACCACTGAGTTGCCTTGTTTAGGGACGTTCGTGTAGGTGAACGGCGCGTCTCGGTATTTGATGACCCACACGCCCGCAAAAAGAGTGTTACCGCTATGACGGAAAATGTTGAAGGAGAGTAAGTATTTTTGATTGATATATCTCCAGCCAACCTACGAATACCATTTTACATATCTATGCTCACAGTCTTTTTATTTCAGAATCAAAAATCCTCTTTCCGACATCCCAAAAGATAGGCTGTTGGAAGATGTCGAGCACTTCGCGAGGGAGAATGACCTTATGGACATTCTGCCGTACATGAAGAAAGGTGCTCTCGTCGCAAAGAGCCCCCGTGATTTTGAGAGTCTTGAGGAACTGGACGAGGAAGACAAAGAGCCCTTAAGGAACGAAGTGCTGCACCGGTGGAGGCTGCCATGGGCTCTTTACTATACCATCATCCTCAATTCTATTGCTGCAGCCATTCAAGGATGGGATCAAACGGGTACGTAAACTTTTGAAAATTTTTATGAGAACCGATATGAGTTCCCTTATTTAACAGCGGGTATACGTAGGATCCAATGGGGCAAATGTTTCCTTCCCCTTAGAATTTGGAATCCAAGATAGCGGCGAGTGGTGTGATCTTAGCGCAGCGAATGCAGCAGTTTGTGACAATAATTCATGGATCGTTGGATTTGTCAATTCAGTTCCGTATATTTCTATTGCCATCTTGTGAGCAGCAAATCCACCCTACCCCCAAACCAGGCAATTTGTTTGAGATTTTCTAACTCCCTCCTTACCTTCGGCTGGTTTGAATAGTGCGGGTTGGCTAAGTGACCCGGTCAATGAGCTCTTGGGCCGTCGAGGAACCATCTTTGTAGCAGCTATCTTCAGTTTACTAGCCCCCATTGGATCTGCTGTGACACATAAATGGGGCGAACTCGCTGCGTGTCGTATTCTACTAGGGATTGGTATGGGCTTGAAAGAAGTCACAGTCCCTGTTTTTTCAGCAGAAAATACTCCAGCGAATGTGCGTGGTGGCTTGGTCATGTCATGGCAAGTATGGACTGCTTTTGGTATATTAATGGGAACTAGTGCCAATCTCGCAGTTGTCAATGCTGGTTCCATTACATGGCGCTTGCAACTGGGCTCAGCTTTTATTCCAGCTGTTCCGTTAGTAATTGGTATATATTTTTGCCCGGAATCGCCGAGGTGGCTTTTGAAAAAGAAGAACTACAAGAAGGCTTATCGTTCGCTGCTTCGTCTTCGCAACACTCCACTTCAGGCAGCAAGAGATCTGTATTATATCCATGCCCAGCTTGTCCAAGAGCGAATTATGCTTGAAGAAACTGGTCTTGCCAAAACAGATAATTTCTTTACTCGATTCGTTGAACTATTCACCATCCCGCGGGTTCGTCGCGCGACGCAAGCTTCCGGTAACAATCCCTCTCCACCCTACCACCTACGCTGTTCTGTACTGGCAGCTTCGTATATTTATTTGTTAACATCTTTGCTCTAGGAATTGTAATGATTGGCCAGCAGATGTGCGGAAGTAAGTCATTGGCAGGCGGAAGGCAAATTATAGATCAGCCTTCTTCCCTCTGCGCCAAATTTTACAGAACCCAAATGCCCCTCCCGACATCCCTTACTAACGCTTGAACTAATTTCTATCACAGTCAACATCATTTCCTTTTTATTCGACGACAATATTCATCCAAGCAGGCGCCAGCAACATCGCCGCCCTCTTAGCCTCGTTCGGATTTGGGGTCGTCAACTTCGTATTTGCCTGGCCGGCAGTCTGGACCATTGATACCTTCGGACGGCGTGGTTTGCTGCTCTTCACCTTCCCACAAATGTTCTGGACCCTATTAGCAGCTGGAATGTGTTTTTACATCCCCAAGGAAAGCGACGCTCATATAGGCCTTATTGCTTTCTTCGTTTACCTCTTCTGTGCCTTTTATTCGCCAGGAGAAGGCCCCGTGCCTTTCACCTACTCGGCAGAGGTATTCCCCCTCTCCCATCGTGAAATGGGGATGAGCTGGGCTGTCGCCACGAACAATTTCTGGGGTAAGTATCCGATCCAAGTCAAAAACACAAAAAGTTCCACCCGAAATGAACCAGCAAAGCTAACCTTGAGAAAAACCAAATTCACAATAACTAGCTGCCGTCCTCGCCCTTACATTCCGCCGTCTGCTGCGGGCATTCCAGCCACAGGGCGCCTTCGGTTTCTACGCGGGCCTTAACATAGTAGCTCTAGTTTTAATCTTCCTCTTCATGCCCGAGACCAAGCAGCGGACGCTGGAAGAGCTCGATTACGTCTTTGCTGTCCCGACGCGTACGCATGCGTCCTACCAACTCTTCACTGTGCTGCATGGTGGTTCCGCCGGTATGTACTTTTCCGCAAGAATGCGGTGTGTCCCGAGCTATATCATCTGGAATTTGCGTCGGATATGGAGGAAAGGAAGCAGGCTGCTGCCCGTGAGACTGGTGTTGCAGATGCGGAAATTGCTTAGGCGTGTTCCGTGGCCGTGAGTGGGATTGGTTTAGCCTGCGCTTATTGCTGGAAGTTCAAGAGTACGTACATGAATTGAGTTAGGTGGAAAGTTGTGGGTGGGGGAGATGAGGATCAGGGGCGTCTGGGTAATTATATACCAGTGGCACCCCTGGTGGAAATATAGGGGAGGACCGCGGGGGTAGGCACAGTTTTGTTTAACATGGATATATATTTATTATTCCCTTCTGCTGTTATTCGGAATGGAGGATGGGGCAATTGGAAGCAGGAAAAAAGCCTTTGAGGGGGCCACAAGATACAAGCAATTTCGTTTGTGACAAGGGCTTCAAGTCTAAATTTTGTTCGCTAGAACCCCCTCAGCTCGTTATTTTCCTGGTTTTGGCAATCCCTTTTCTCCAGGGTTTTCTTTTGTTTAGCGATCAATGGATACCACCCTGCGAAATGGCAATTACTATTGTTAATACGGAGTAGCTCTCTCCAGAATGACTTTTTATTCATATTCTTAATTTTCTTCATTACATCTTTTTTGTGAAGCGTACCAACTCCACCTACTAACCGTGCCCAATAGGGCCCTCGCCCACCATTCACTTAAACAAAACAAAAATAATTGGAGTTATAAAACTCTGGGATAAGTTAGTGCTATCAACGAACAACTGCCCTGGTTAGTCCAAGAGATAAGGCCCTCATGATACTAATACCTGGTGAGCAGGCTGATCGGCTCCTACCCCGAACGCGCCTTGTGAAAGTGTGGTCAGAGTCCCAGATGATAAGGGGGTGCTTAAACTTTATTCTTTTTTCTTTTCTTTGCTTAATACTACTACTTTTGATTTTCCTTAGCTGTGGCTGAGGAAAGGTTAAAAAATCTTGATTCTTTTTTTGCTTTTTTGACCGATGATATGTTCCCTTACCGATGGGGGACTGGTTTCAAGAACGGCATACCCGCTGGGCATCTTACAGCCGTGGGGGAAAGGGATGCTTGTGTTTGAATAGAAATAATAATTAGAGAAGAGATAAATGGCAAGCAGAAATATGCCCAATTTCACCAGAAATGGGCGAAAAGAAGTTTTTGCCTGTCAAACTTCCGGGCCGGAACAGTGGTTCCCAAAGACTAGAAATGGGATCGACAGCTGGCTTATACATTAGTACCCGAAAATAGAAACCCTTCGGGGGATGAACCAGTCAGTCTGGAGTACGGGCAGGTGGTTAATCCTGAAATAGAGGGTAGAAGAGAAACCGACTATGAACAGTACTAGTATATTCTTGAGGAAGGTTTTTACGTAGTAGGAACTCCGGCCCTCTGTTTACTGCGTATGTGAGAATCAAGAAGTTGGATGTAAATAGCATAAACCTGCAGATGAGAAGATATAAATAGCAGTACCACCTTTGGAAATACGGTGCATCATAGACCACGTATACGGACTCTGTAATCGTCGAAGAATACTACTAGATACTACGGAGTACCGAGTAGCGGAATTGGATATTTCGATTGTCGTCGTTCGGATCCAGACCCGTTTTCTTAGCGCATGTGATTCCCCCACCATTCCCAAAGGAGATCGATCACCTGCAACCTCCGCAGCAGCAATCGGGCGGCAAAACCGTCATGAGGCTAATTTCTAGATCTTCCCCCAACCACCGCAACTACTCAACACTTTCTCTCGCTCCTCGGGCCACTGGAGTGCGCTCGAATTAAGAACTAAATTCCTCGAGGAATACAGAGTATTCTGTACGGAATATCTTGACAGTGAATCCAAATCTGAGTCCCAGCCCTTGCTGTCACATGCTCCTTGCTCAAGTGGATGCTTGGAGGTGCCTAACCCTTGTGTGCCCTACTATCAACAGCTTGAAACTCCCATCCTTACACCCGTAACACAATTACTCTCCTTTTAAAGTGGCTCCTTGCCTTATCCTACAGCTAAACCTAAACTTTTCATCCTTGCTTTAGCATTGCTTTACCTATATTGGGATCTCAAACCCCTTTTCTACAACATGACGGAGTCCCTAGCATCCCCAAACCCCATTCCACCTCGTACTAGCTCTACGGGTGTCACAAATGGCACCCTAGACTCTACCATGACCAGCCATATCAACGATTCGAACTCTCGGAACTCGGGCTATAAATCATTACCGGAGGCGGAGTGGGTGGCACCTCTAGGGAAGAGGCGGGCGTCAAACCCATACAAACACTCCTTGGGACACGCTCGAAATCGATCCAGCGTCGATGGCTCCAAGTACAAGGACGGGACATGGTCGCCGGAAAAAGAGAAGGTACTGCTAGGTCCTTACGACTATATGGTTCAACAACCCGGGAAGGATATACGGCGACAGTTCATCACCGCATTTAATCGTTGGTTGCAAGTTCCTGAAGAAAGTATTGCGATAATCACCAAGGTTGTTGTTATGTTGCATACAGCTTCGTTACTGTAAGTAATCTCTGCAGTGGAAGAGTCTTGCTCCTTCGACCGGGGGAAGCCTTGCTTATACAACTTATACATATGTTTCGTCGTAGTGTCGATGACGTTGAAGATTCGTCAACCCTTCGAAGGGGAGTCCCAGTGGCTCATAATATATTCGGCACCGCTCAGACGATAAATTCGGCGAACTACGTCTACTTTCTAGCTCTGGAAGAGGTCCAAAAACTCAGAAACCCGAATGTGATAAATATCTACGCGAAAGAATTGTTGAACTTACACCGGGGTCAGGGCATGGATGTTTTTTGGAGAGACACTCTCACATGCCCAACAGAGGAGGATTATTTGGAAATGGTTGGCAATAAAACGGGAGGCCTTTTCAGACTTGCAATTAAACTGATGCAGGCGGAAAGTGACACGGGAATGTAAGCCCCCCCCCCCCCAACAGCTTCAGAGACATGACAGGTTTGTTAATCATAGCAAAATTTCCAGCGACTGCGTCGCTCTCGTTAACCTCATGGGCCTGATTTTCCAAATCTGTGATGACTATCTCAACCTCTCCGATTCAACATACAGCAAAAACAAAGGATTTTGCGAAGATCTTACGGAAGGCAAATTTTCCTTCCCCATAATCCACAGCATCCGCTCCCAGCCCGATAATCTTCAACTTATCAATATTTTGAAACAAAAGACGACGGATGAGGAAGTCAAGCGATATGCCATCAATTATATGGAGAGCACGGGAAGTTTTGCCTATACGCGCAAAACAGTTATGCAACTACGGGACAGAGCGCTGGCTTTAATCGAAGGGGTGGAGAATTTGTCTGAGCTGAGCCAAGGTGCTAGTCAGAAACAAGAGCGGAGCGGGGACATGGTGCGGAGTATCTTAAATAAGATGGTTGATGCGACGGTGAATATTGGGAGCGAGGAGGCTCAAGGGGGTGGGTGAAAGATTGGCGCCCAGTCTCCCATTTATTCGACTTTTATTTTATATATTAAACGAGGTGATGAAACATCCATATCCACTATGCGATTTTGGTTAGCGAGACCACCACTAATTTTGTGTTTCCCTCTAAAGGAAATGATCTCGGGTTGATTTGTTTTAGTTTAAATTTTTATTTTGTTTCACGATGTGATGAACTATTGTATCTGCATACTAGGTATTCAACAAGCCTGCGGTGCTCTACCTATATAGCTCTGTCTCTGCCACTCTTTAGCAGCAGATCGGAATTTTGAGCATAATTATACGCGAATTTTATAGGAGCATACCATGAATGGCCTTCGACTGACACATCAGCAGAATTTGAGTCATGATACCTCGTTTGTGTGCGCTGGTCTAGCGTCCAAGGAAATTCCAAGGACAAAAAGACGCCAAAGGATCCTTCCGCTCGTTGGAAAGGGTGGGGATGCACGTGACCCATACGAGGACGAGGCAGTATATAAAACCGTCTCCCCTCTCCATGCTTTCATTCATAGGCATGCCAGATTTCGATTCGCCAAATATCCAGTCAAAACATTACCTCTATTTTCAAAGAAATTGACAATATCTCCTCAATACCAAAAACGCATCAAAAAAATGACGAATCCCAAGCTGTCCAGAGCCGCCAACGACTTCCGCAGCGATACGTTCACTACCCCAACTCCGGCCATGCTGGAGGCTATGGTGAATGCAACATTCGGTGATGATGTATATCAAGAAGACAGTACGACGACGGAATTTGAAAAGGAAATTGCCAGATTAACCGGAATGGAAGCTGCCCTCTTCGTGCTCTCTGGGACCATGGGCAATCAAATTGGGGTTCGAGTCCATCTCGACCGCCCCCCACACTCCGTACTCTGCGATTACCGAGCGCATGTCTACGCTGAAGAAGGATCAGGATTAGCAATCTTGTCCCAGGCCATGGTGACGCCAGTACACCCAGCAAACGGCATCTATATGACCCTTGACGATGTGAAAAGGTGGGTGACTTTGGGTGACGACGTGCACACCGCTCCCACCAAAGTCATCAGCCTCGAAGTTACTATTGGAGGCGTACTTACGCCAATTGAAGAGATCGGGAAAATCTCAGAGTTCGCACGTGCCAAAGGGATCAAGGTCCATTGCGATGGGGCTCGGTTGTGGAATGCTTCGGTTGCGAGCGGACACTCTTTATCCGATTATTGCCAGTACTTTGACAGTGTTTCAATGTGTGTTTCCAAAGGGCTTGGAGCACCCATTGGTGGGGTCCTTGCCAGCACCACAGCAAATATCAAACACGGCAGATGGCTGAGGAAGCAGCAAGGTGGGGGGATTCGACAAGCGGGTGTTTTGACATCCGCTGCTCTTGTGGCCTTAAAAGAAGTTTGGCCCACAATGCATGAAACGCACCAGAAGACAAAGGCTCTGGCGAAGGATCTGGAGGCGCTGGGGGTCGTGCCTCAAATTCCCGTTGATACCAATTTTTTCTTTATTGATGCGGGGAAGTCCAATATTGACATGGGAGTACTGTTGGAACAATGCCAAAAGTTCGATGTCAAGTTGATGGATGAGCGGATTGCAATGCACCATCAAATCAGCTATGAAGCAACTGAAAATCTCAAAGCTGCAATTGCGGCAGCGGTGGATATTACGAAAACCTTGCCACCTGGACATGCATCCAGAGCTGGAGCGGGGGGTTACGCGATCACCGCAAAAATGAATGAATATAATTGATTTTTAATTTTGCTATATATGAAGGGATTGTATATAGATATAGAAATGGTGCCGATGGCGCACAATGCTACTACTTCATTTTTTCCCCCTAACTAATTCTGTGAAACCTCAGTCTGGATCATGACTACATTGTTCTGAGGAAGGAAATCTGGAGATCGCTATTTTTATACCATATGAATATTTGAAACGCCCCACTGAAACAGACCGACTTGCACAACCTTTAAGCGCTTTGTGTTGGGTCTCCCGAAGCAGCTGCTGATTGATAATCGCTGAAGTCATACTCAACGTCATAATCCTCTGCATCAACTTCACCGTCAGAGAGGTCAACATCTTGAAGGTTTTCACCATCATCCTCCTCTTCAGCAGTGAAACCGTAGTCCTCCTTGCGGACTTTCTTCCATGCAGCAATGGTTTGCTTTCGAGTAAGGCAGAATGGCAATTTGGACAGCGAAACACATCCGTCCTGAGTCACCTCGACAGTTTGACCAACCGAACTGGCAGTATCGGTAGCCTTGTCCATCAAAATGATATGGATGAAAAATATCATGCCAGGTTTTGCCACAACATTCTGGCCGTGGACAAACATGGGGAAGTCCATCCAGGTTGGGGAGAAAGTAGCACCTAAGCTGTATCCACAGGAGTTGAATCGTTGGTCTCGGAATCCGTTTTCGTCTGCCACTCGAGCGTAGGCTTCGAAGACATCGCCGATTTCTCGCCCCGGTTTGAGAGCCTCCATACAAGCTTTCATCTGGAGGATATTAACTTCAAACATTCGACGGGCCATCTTGGTTATCCCTCCAATCGGAATCGTTCTCATCAAGCAGCAATGGTAGTGTTTGAAAGCGGAGGCAAATTCGAGGGTCAGTTGCCTGTCAATCTTGTCTTTCCCAGTCGAATACCGGGTGAGAACCGCCTTATTCCCAGAGACAAGAATGTTTTCGTTCGCCGGATCATCACCGCCGCCTTCATACACAGTTCCCACCAGCTCTCTCCATAAATCGCCTTCATAGGCGCCGGGCTTTGCCAATTTGAGCGTTCGAACGAGGGCAAAATCAGCAAGGTAGGCAGCTTTCCGGACCTTGCGCAGTTCGGCTTCAGATTTTACCATTCGTAATTCTTGGTTGAGTAAATTCGAGTGATCAACCAATGTGCAGAGGCTACGAACTGCTTCATCCAACAGTTTACCGAGCCGGTGAGTCAGGGAGCATGAATCTGGCTCATAGCCGATTCGTTTCGTGGAGGAATCGTTGATACCGAATTCTTTCAAGACTTTCGGGACTAGGGACACCGGATTGCTGGTGGCATCATCGGATCGAATGAGGATGTCCTTTTGCTCCAAGATAGACGTGTAAAGTGCTTGCCGAAGGTCCGGGATTCGAGTGATCAACCGCATTCTTCCATCATTGTGGAAATACATGGCTTGGAAAAACACATATCCAAAAGTGTCGTATCCAGTCAGATAGTATAATGATTCCTGCTTCGTGAAGAGAAAGCCATCAAGGTTTTCTCGCCTCATGAGCTCCAAGGCTCGATTCCGCCGCCCTTGTAGCTCTTCTTCAGAGAACCACAGCGCCTTCTTGAATGGTTGAGCTTTTTTAAGAGGGGTAGCCATCTTTTTTTCGTATTCACCTAAACTTGGGGTTGATTTTTCCGTGTCTTATCGGATTTGTGACTTTCATTGCTGTTTCTCAAATGCGAAGGAGCAGCAGCCGGTTCAACTCTTCTTATACATGAATTTCACCCCACCTGGATCCTGGAATAATAGTATTGACGAGGGTTTGGAGCCTGCACCGTCCTTTTCGAGCGCACATGCTCGCATTGTTCCCGGCTGGCTGACCCAAATTGAACCTATCTGATGATTTGTGTTAGTCAAAATAATTCGGACCTTGCGGCGTAAATCGCGGCCATCTTGCTCAATGTCTGCATCTGGTAAGAGTGGGGGAGGCCCTCGTTTCTCACGCCTTGGCCGAGTTGGAGCTTTTTGGGTAGCATCAAGAATGAGGGGCCAAACTCTATCCAGGACTGGGCCTAGCAAGGAAGCTAGCAAACTTGTTCGGCGACGATGTTGGAGATGTTGTGGAGACTTTGCTTCCCCCGCAAATGCCACATGGGCGATCTAGTGCTCACCAAGACTTTCTATTTCAACACCCCCTTCGTCAAACTCGTATATTCCTTGCAGAGGGTTACCA
The DNA here is from genome assembly GCA_001660665.1 of Emergomyces africanus. Lineage (NCBI taxonomy): Eukaryota > Fungi > Ascomycota > Eurotiomycetes > Onygenales > Ajellomycetaceae > Emergomyces > Emergomyces africanus. Next base: position 14,062 of record LGUA01000345.1, read on the forward strand.
ACAGGGGAGGAATCGCCCAATATCGGGTTTTGCAGACATGGTTTTGCATCCTGAAGCCTTTGATCTATCGTATGCCGGCCCGAGGCGACATTTTGTCAGAACCAGGCTTTACCAATGAGCTTCGAATCACCTAACACTGCCAAGATCATTGCTCGTAAACTGCAAGTTGCGACCTTTAGTCGGTTCTCTGTGGCTTCAAGTTCTTTTCTTTTTCCTGGATTTCATCTCAGTTAAAACGAACAAATGACTCGTGGAATCCAGATATATCATGAGCCTGCCTCCCGTAGGTGTCACCTCAGAAAATCAGACCTCTTCAAGTTGATTCTCGCAAAACAGACATAACAATGGATCCTCATTCAAAAAGCAACAATCCCTTTCACCGGAAGAAGCCCGCTTCGGACGTGCTCGAACATACTATGTCTAACTTGGACGAGAAACCTGACAATGAAGCTGTACCTGGGGAACTCATATCCGCCGGATCTCAACATCTGCACCGGAAGATAGGAGGCAAAGAACTACAGCTCTTTGCCGTGGGGGGCGCAATTGGCACTTGTATGCAATTCTCTCAGATATCTTGGCAAGGGCCCTGCTTTCCAAGCCCTTCCCACCCGCCCGCGTTTGAGGGAACAATAGTTTACTGATGCCGATATGGTTTGCAGCTCTCTTCGTGCAAATGGGAGCTTCACTTCCGAAGGGCGGTCCTGCGGGCCTCTTTTTGGGCTTCCTTGTATACGGGTCGATTATCTTTTCAACTAATCAGTGTTTCGGTTTGTTCAATTCGTTGAGGGCATCCCGTCCTGGCATTTTCGCCTATGATTATGCCCATTTTCGTGGCTCAATCAGCTGAGAAAAGATATTCTGCAGCGGAGATGGTCACCTATTTACCGATAGCATCACCTTTCGTCCGTCTTTCGGGATTTTGGGTCGACGATGCCCTGAGTTTTGCCATGGGGTGGAATTATTTCTTTCTTATGGGTAGGTCACCATCAGCCTGCCGTGTTCCGCTTTTTGCTGTTGTTTTTTTAAATCTCGTCATGTCTGACTGGATTCGTGGTTCTTCCCTATCCTCTTTGTTCATCATAGCTTTCAGCGCCCCATATGAGATTACTGCCATCAACGTTCTTCTTACATACTGGACGGACAAGATCCCTGTGGCAGCAGTGGTAATGGTTTGCTTGGTAATTTACGCGTACGCCTCGAACTCCTTTTCCCTTCCATTTCTTTCCAGGGTTCCATAAACGCCCACCTGGATAATAAAACACTAACTCGTACTTCAGTGTACTCAATGGACTCACAGTTCGATTCTTTGCGGTTTCGGAGTTCTACATGGCCATTTTCAAAATCTTCCTCATGGTGTACGTAGTACTCCAATAAATTGGAACACATATGGGCTAAATTCTGAGTTGCTAACATTTTAAACAAGTGGCCTCATGATGTACACATTTATTACGATGGTTGGTGGTAACCCACTCCGGGATGTTTACGGCTTTCGCTACTGGAAGAACCCTGTACGTGTTCTCGTTTTTTCTAGGCGCTAAAACGTTATATCATTTATTGAAACTAAGTGTTTGTTTTCTCCAAATAGGGAGCTTTTGTCGAATACCTTGTTCCCGGAGACATTGGCCGCTTTTGTGGGTTGCTCTCGTGCATGATTCAAGGCTCTTTTACGTAAGGCCATTTCCGCCCCTAATTTTCGAGTTTCTCGTCTAATTCTTATGTGATTTTGCAGCATGGTTGGACCAGAATATATAGGCATGGCTGCTGGTGAAGCAGAAAACCCCCGCAAGATTCTACGACGAGCGTATGCCTCCTTCGTTTATCGCCTCATGTTCTTCTTTATCGGTGGTGCTCTTTGTATTGGAATTGTCATTCCATACGATGATAAACTTCTCGCAGACACAATTGCAGGGAAGAGGGAAGGAAGCGGTACAGGAGCTGCGTAAGTCCTTTTGACCCCTTTTATTTCCTTGTTCCCCTTTTTGCTGTGGGGTGACTTAGCTCATACGCAACAATAGTTCCCCATACGTTATATCGATGGTCAAGTTTGGAATCAAGGGCCTACCTGATCTAGTGAACGCCTTAATCATGACCTCTGTCCTCTCCTGCGGGAACAACGTGATTTTCTCTGCTGCGCGCACTCTACATGGCCTGTCCCTAGAAGGCAAGGCTCCGGCCTTCTTCGGGACCTGCAGCAAACGTGGCCTACCGTACTATGCAGTACTAGCATCACTTGCTTTTTGCCTCCTCGCCCTTCTACAGCTTGACGAATCTTCCGCCACTGTGCTCAACTGGTTTGTCGGAATCTGCACGGCCTCATACCTTCTCAACTACTTCGGAACCATCATCACATACCTACATTTTTACGCTGCACTCCGTCGTCAAGGCATTGACAGGAACACTCTCCCTTATAAAGGCCTTTTCCAACCGTATACTGCATGGTACGCTTTGTTTGGCACTACCATCATGACCCTCGTTTTGGGATACAATCTATTTATCCACGGGAACTGGGACATCACTGCATTCTTCACGAACTACACGATGGTTGGCTTCTTTATTGTGGCATTTGCTTTCTGGAAGGTATTTAGGCGGACAAAGTATGTTTGGCCTGGCACAGCAGATCTTTCTCTCGGCGATACCAAAGACCAGATTGATCTGTACGAGACTCTGTACGAGCCAAAGAAGAGGGGAAATGTCTCGGCTTATCTGAACAGCTTTTTCGAGTGATCTAGCGGTTTTCCAACATCCTTCAAGTGGGTGACTGTTTAAAGTTAAAGTTTTACCGGCTCAAGCTCCTGCTTAAGCTTCCCGAGGAAATTGGTAACTGCTGATTAACGCGGTCACTATTCTCGGAGAATCTGATTTATCAATTTGATCCCTTTAAAAATGAAAACGATTAATTCCTCTGAGTAGTAGCGAAACAAATTGAATGTATCCCAAATAGAAAGTAAAATCAAAATGTGAACCAATGAAATTAATTCGTAAAAAAATTAAAAAATTACCCCACATTAATAACCAAGCTTATTTCTCCCCCTTCCATAGTAGTAGACTCCAGGTACTCCGAAAGCAACTTGAAGTTTCGGATCCATGGATATGCTTTCATCAAGAAAACTCTTGCTAGAGTCGCAGAGCAAAATGCCGTTTGGACACAACCTTGTACATACATACAACCGATGCCTCGGAAAACATAGCTGCCAATTCGTAGTACGGTATCCTGATTTAATCTGCCAATAAGAAGAAATCAGGCTTGAGATTTTAGTTTAGCGCCCGCGGACAGGAGGAAAACGTGTTTTTGAGCTCGTCAACGTTTCCCGACGCCCGATGAGTTTCCCGATGCCCAATGAAAACAAACTAAACCCGCATCAAAAAAATTACATCTCGGAATGTTGTCAATTTCAAAGAAATTCCAAGATGGACTCGGGATGGGCCGTTTTTAGCTCAATGTTGTCTGGAGCAAGCGTTAGCTACGAGCTTGAGCTTTGAGGGTTTCAACTTTCCAACTTCCAAGTCCCCACAAACTGGTCGGGGCGCGCGCTAAAAGATTAGGACAATCAAGTCCGCTTGAGCCAAGCCAGCCTACTGCGTAGTGAAGGAATCCCTCAGTTCTAACCTTGCAAGTTGCCCGCCAGATACGCCCAACTGGCAGCGGATGAAACGCGGTCACAACCCCCCACTTCTGAGCGCCAAGGATTTGCTGGTCGTATGCAAGCATTCGTTCCTAATTAGCGTGTCTGAGAGACCGCGGTCCCATCTATGAGGACGAGCGGTGCTGCTGTGCTGCTGTGCTGTTACAGCTTCCTGACTGATATCTTTAGAAAGCGGGATTTTCGAAAGGAGAAAGAATAGAACAAAAAGATGCCCGGGCAAAAAAATCAGCGTCGTGAAGAGAAGGGCGTCAATCAGTCTTTGTTTGTTCGAAGTGCCTTGGGCCTTGCCCTGATAGCAGCATTACTTGCTCTTCCGCTATGGAAACCTTTAATTACTACCGAACGGCTTGGGCTGTTTGGCTCGCAAGGGTTGGACAAGTATTCCCCGAACAGCCAACTGGGAATATGCCAACAGGTACCAAAATTTTCTCCAAAAAACGAAATCGTGGAACGGTTTATTCGAGACAAAGTTGAGTCCCCAGATTATCACAAACAGATAATCAGCAAGCTCAAGGGGATCATTCAAATTCCTTCTGAGAGTTATGACGACTTGGGGCTGATTGGTGAAGACAAACGCTGGGACGTATTCTACAAAATCGAGAATTATATCAAAGCCAAGTATCCCAACGTATTCAAGTATGTTCAGTTGGATCATGCCAATACTCATGGGCTGATCTTGACCTGGGGAGGCAGCGTCCCTGCTTCTAAAGCTAAGCCGATTCTCATGCTTGCTCATCAAGATGTGGTGCCTGTTCTTGAGGAAACGGTGAAAGATTGGACGCATCCGCCTTACGAAGGGTATTTTGACGGCGAAATTATCTGGGGTCGTGGATCCACCGATGACAAGGGCTATTTAATTTCCATTATTGAGAGCTTGGACTTGTTGATCAAGAGCGGGTTCAAGCCGAAACGAACTGTGATCCTGGCGTTTGGTTGCGATGAGGAAATCAGTGGTGAAAATTGCGGTCGGCCTATTTCGAATTTGCTGCACGAGCGGTATGGTGATGATGGTATCTATATGATTATGGACGAAGGATCCACGGGTGTTCAGAAGGAATTTGGTCGATCATTCGCCATGGTAAGCATGGCAGAAAAGGGGTATTTGGATATCGGCATAAATGTCACTTCCACCGGAGGGCATTCTTCAAATCCCCCTGACCATAATGTCATTGGGATCATGTCAGAGATCGTCGTGGCAATCGAGAATAATCCATTCTCAGGGAAGGTTACCACCAAGAACCCAGTGTTTGGATTCTTGGAATGCGCAGCAGTACATGCTCCCAAATCCAGCTTCCCAATGGAGATTCGGAATAAGCTTAGCAAAGTGGCACAAGGCGATACCAAAGCTCAGAAGCAGCTAGCTCTTGTATTGGACAATATGCGATATTATTTCAGAACAAGTCAGTCGGTTGGGACAATTAATGGCGGTGTAAAGATCAATGCTATCCCTGAAGTAGTGTCGACAATGGTTAATCTTCGCCTTGCTGTCGAGACATCAATTGCCCAAATTGAAGAATATTACGAAAAATTGATCAAACCTATCGCACTAAAGCATAGGATGGTCTTTGAAGGTTTTCATTCACCCCACGATTCTCCAGATCCGCGGAAAATCAGCTTGGTTGGTATTGATGCGTTGGAACCGGCACCTGTTTCTCCAGTTCAGGCTGAAGCTTTCCGGATCCTATCCGGTACCATCAGAAAGACTCTTAAACCGCTGGATAAAGATAAAGGCTCCGATGACCTCATTGTTACTCCGTATTTGATGGCAGCGAACACAGATACAAAGTTTTTCTGGTCTTTGACCAAGAATATTTATAGATTCACGCCCATTAACTTGGTCCACAACCTCAACCGAGCGCATACCACGGACGAATTTATCCGGGCAGCTGAATTTGTACGAGAGCCACTTTTTTTCGCTACTTTGATCTTAAATGCGGATGATGCGGTAGAATCTAATTAAAATAGTCAGGAATGGGAATCCGGAAAGCTTCAGCCTGAAC
>LGUA01000346.1:0-19705 GCA_001660665.1 Emergomyces africanus
AATAAATAAATAAATATGCTAACCATCGCCTGTAGATCTATCCTCATACCCAAAAGAGCATGATTATTTCGTGTATACGACAACTGAAGATGTTCCCCATGCGGTCACTGAAGCATTGTCAGAAGTTCAATCTTACATCAGTGGTCTCTGCATTTCTGACATGCTCATGCAAATTACGAGCACCTTGGAGAAAGCATTGTCTCCTGATTTAGACAGTGATGTCGATATGTCAGAAGTAGCTGACTGCTCCGATGATGACTACGGATGGTCCCCTCACTCTCCTAGAGTTTCAGCGCTCCATGCTGCTGAAAACCAAGATGCTGACATGCCGACGAAGGGCATGGACGACATAATCCTTGCCAAAATGGCGGCGGACCTTCGCGTGGCCAAGATGGCCGGTTTCAGAGTTGGATACCTGGGGAATCCCTCAAACCCAATTGTCTCCATTTCGTGCCGGATCTCAAAGCTTGCAATCTCTGGAGAAGCTATGCAGGCTTGGCATTTAAATGAGAATCAATACCTTGTTTGCCTTATCCGTTACATAGACAGATATCGTTCCCTCGAGGAGATCGTGCACGAGGATTCTGCGTTTGGGAAAGTGAATATGGAAATACATGCGGATCTATGTGATTCATACAAACCTACCCTCCAGAGCGCGCTCAAGGCCTTCAATCGGTATACCTCTAAGATACCTGCTACCAAAGATGATGCGGAGAGCCCTTCTCCATCGGCTGCCCGACCAACCACCCGAAGGTTGACTCGGTCGTTTATCAGCAAACCGCTCAATACTCTTTTGAACGAACGTTTTATCAAGATTTTACGCTACAGACACACCTTCGGTTTCCCTTGGTCCGGAGCAGAAGTCTTCTTTAATGATGTACAGGGAAAGTCTCTTGACCATGCAGACCCCTCAAATAGCAAATATACGAGAGAAGAGAGCCTAGCTTCTTCATCCACCACTCTACCGTATTTAGTAACCTCTGATCATCTGATAGAGAAATCCGGTTATGGCGCCTCTTTTCCACTTATAACCATGCAATATGTACTCCGTCATTTCGTCCGATGCACGGAGTTTTGCCTTGTTTGTCACTGCAAGACAGAAGATGCGTTCGAGGCTTTAAAGCCATATGTTTGCTCTAAAAGCCTCTGTTTATATCAGTATATGGCTCTTGGATTCGGCCCCAGTTTGGAATGGGAAATCCTTTCGCAGCCCTATGTCGTGGATCTTCTCGTTAGCTTCACCTATGCCAGTGCTAAACAAGGCCGGTTGGGTGACTTCCCCGCTGGACTGGGGCTTTTGGTTCCAGCTGTGAAAAACTATTCTTCCGAAATATTAACCGCGGGCCAACGACCAGTTCTCAAACCCGACTCTTCGGGCCAAGAAGCCCATGCGGTCAAGTTCGATCAATCAAAATTGGAATTGCTTTTCCCCAGCGACTGTGGAACCTGCCCTGTTCGTGTTGGGGATTGGATTGTGATTTGCAACCCTCTGTACAACGGACAGTTCCATTGTCGGGTGCAGGATTGCTCTCTATTCCCCACAGTCCACCTATCTAGCCTTGTCTCCCGCCAGCTACCAGCATCCCAAAAGTCTAATAACAACCAACCCAGCATCCGTCCTGGATACTCTGATGTGACATTTTATATCTATAACCAGAACTTCGATGAGATTACCCCCTCCAACAAGCAGTCTGCTATCGTAATGCTCCTCGATACGTTGCCCAGCATAAAAGAGATGAGGACGTTCCTGACGAATACCTCAGAGAAAGCAGAACCCATGCTTACCGATTGGCGTGCCAGGATCTCCAGATCAGCTCTAGATGTGCTGCGTTGGATTGTTGCCTCTAATCGATCCTGTATCATCCAAGATGGGCAAACGACAAATGCAGCGTATAATGATAGTGACCGCGTGTCTGGGATGGAAGGCTACATGCAGTTCAGATTTGCACAGGGGGCACCTGACAAAGAACAGCGATTCGTTCAAGCAGTCACTACCGCCACGGAAAGATTAGGCCTCAAGTACCCCACTATTTTTGCGTGGCATGGAAGTCGCCTGGCAAACTGGCACGGCATCCTGCGCGAAGGTTTACATTTCCGAGAAACGCTGAACGGACGTACGTTCGGGAATGGCGTGTACCTGAGCTCCCTTTTCACAACCTCGGTTTCTTATATGGTGGGTAGCCAGATATCATGGCCTCAGAGTCAATTGAAAATCCAATCTGCGATATCCCTGAACGAAATCGTCAATGCACCAGGGGAATTCGTGAGCAAGTCGCCTCATTTTGTCGTAGCGCAGCTAGATTGGATACAGCCGCGCTACCTGTTTGTCCGCTGCGAGTTTCTTGAATTGTCTAACAAAAACCAGGTGGACCAGAATTCACCTTCTTCACCTTCTGTATGCGTTTCGCAGGACCCTACATATACCGCACAGGGTCCAAATGGGGATCCGATTAAAATCCCAGTAACAGCAGTTAGCAGTGGGCGCCGTACTGGTGTATATGCCCCCAACCCGCAGGAAGCAAGTGCTGGGAAGGTCAGTTCTGCTGCTTCACCAGCCCCCCGGGGATCTGTTGATGTGCAACAACCACCCCCAAAGAAAAAATTACATATTTTTGGTGACGGAGCTTCTTTTTTTCGGCGTGTGTCCGCCGCAAAATCAGTCCTCGAAAAATCAACCCTCGGAAAATCAACCCCAACTACTACTTCCCTCAAGGGTTTACGGGCTAGAGAGCACCCTTCCACGTCAGATGGATACATGAGCGATATCACAGATGATGAAGATATTCTCATTCTACTCGAAAAGGAGCGGAAGGACGGCCACGAAGAAAACAACAGTAATAATAATCAAGGCGACAACAAAGGGAAAACCCCAGTCCGCGACATGCCAACTGCAACCTCAGCTACAACTACCGTGAAAACCGACTTCGTCCCCGGCACCCTCATTGCTACATCGCTCCCGCTGCTCGCTCAACCCCAAACGGCCACGCCCTGGGCCACCAAGGCCCTCCTGCGCGATCTCAATGCCACACTGAAAATTCAAGAAACCCAACCACCAAATGAGCTAGGCTGGTACGTCGACCCCAGCATCACCAGTACAGTCTACCAATGGATCATCGAACTGCACTCTTTCGACCCTTCCCTCCCTCTTGCCACAGACCTCAAACAAGCCGGTCTCAAATCTGTCGTCCTCGAGCTCCGCTTCCCAAGCGAATACCCCATCTCCCCGCCTTTCGTGCGCGTCATCCGCCCACGCTTTCTCCCGTTCCTCGCCGGAGGCGGCGGGCATGTAACTGCAGGTGGCGCGCTGTGCATGGAACTGCTGACGAATTCGGGTTGGTCGGCCGTGTCGAGTATTGAGAGCGTGTTGTTGCAGGTGCGCATGGCGATTTCGAGCACGGAGCCACACCCGGCGCGGCTGGACAGTGGACAGAGTGTTATTAAAGGTACAGTGAGGGATTATGGGGTTGGCGAAGCGGTGGAGGCGTATAAGCGGGCGTGTCAGATGCATGGCTGGGAGATACCGAAAGATTTTGCGAGTATGACGACGGGAGGGCGGGGAGGTGCGATGGAGAGGAACTGAGAGATTGGCTTATATTCCTCTATTTCTTTTTTCATTTCATTTTTTTCATTTTTCCAGATTGGGTTTCGGTTTTGATTTGGTTTGTAATGACGGTATAACTCGGTTGAATGGACTCACGATTTTCTTCCTTCTTGCTTTCTAGCCTTCTAAGATTGCGTGTAATCCAGTTCCTCTACTACTTTTTGACCAGAAGTAGTTACTTATGGTGCTCTGTTTTTGTATTTTTTCTCTTTTTGTTCTCTTTCAGAAATGGCTGCGTCGGATGTCGAAGGAACCTTCTCTCTCTCTCTCTCTCTCTCTCTCTCTCTTCTTTTCCTTTCTACATTTTTAATTTTCTTTTTTCTTCTTAAAAAGTAGCCATTGTCAGAGTATTTAAGATTTAGCTTCTCCTCTCCTTGTATCCTTTTCAAGTCTCTTTTTGTTTCCTGATCGATGCAGAAAAAGGCCAACAAATTTACTATGCTGCTCTTTGTTTTGTGATATGAAAAATTGACATCTTGGTTTCAAAACACTCTAAAGCTCCCGCTATCACTCTGTCCTTGTTAATTAACTACTCGTATCATCAGGAATTTGAATGCCACTATTCAAATAATATACATTAGTATCTTTGCCTAGACAAAATCCATCCAGGTGAAAGAAGCTTGCCTTTGTTGGGGAAAATTGAGTGAATGATTTGATACTGTATTGATAATACGAAATGGTAATTCCATAGCGGCGAACCGTTGAGTCCGCTCCCGGTTAGCTCAGTAAGCTACCATGGTAACTGCGCGTCTAACCCTCGCTTGATTGCCCCACATCAAAATAAGGTTCCTTTTGACCCACACAAACTTTAAGGAGAGGGTAAGGTGCTATAAACTCTGCAGTCTACTACTTTCGTCTTTTTTGTATTAACATCTTTTCTCCTACATGAGTACGGTTCAAACGAGACTCAGAACAGATGCCCTGCAAGCTGCAAAGGATTACATTACTGCCCTCTCACGGTGTTATTCTACAAATGAATCCTCTACAGCAAAATTTGCCTAACTAGTACTAGTATTAGTAGTAGCAAGTAGTACTATTACTAGGACCAACGATCTGGCGAGTTAAAAGGGGGGAGATTTCGCGTCTAGATCTCTACTCAACAGATTTTTCGTTCCAAGGCCACTCGAATCCTATCTCGGAATGCTCCAAGTGGAATTCAAACTTAAAAAGCCTTTCGATATAAATGGGGCGCAATGTCTGCTGCAATACGGAGTAGATTTGGGTTTGGACTTGTCAAATCATCTTTATTTCTGGAGATTTCAGAAGACCATCAGGTCGTCTAAACACGAGTTTTGCTTTCTAAGCTCAGCAGGGCGTGGTACAAAATTCGGTACGACTTTACCCTGACTACTCCCATAGAATAACTTTAAATGGCTGCTGGAATAAATTTGAGACATTCTTCTCAAATTGAGTGACAAACACCGTATGATGTTTACTGTTGTTCATGACTACCCCCAGTGGATGAAAGCAGTAACAATGTTATAATTCACGGTGAAATAATCGCTTCAATCAAGGCACTGTAATGCTGTGGAGCTTCATGTGGGCACCTTAAGTTATAGTACTGCTTGTTTAGCCGTATCTCGAATCCATCATCCATCACTGGCCATAGCGCTCTGTTTGACAAATTCAAAATTAACGTAAGGAATGGGTACTTATAGTCAGAATCTTGCCCTATTCAAGCTCACAGGAGTATGTACAGTACACATGGCTCGCAGTGGTTTCCCCAGATTTCCATCCATTCCAACTACCTCCGGTTGGAGAGCAAGTGGGTGATACTTGGCGATGCTGGTGATGCATGGAATATCATGTCACCATTAATTTCCTTTTCGCCTCCATTCTTCTCATCATGTTATTATCTACTATGGAGTAGCAGTAGCGACATCGTTAAGCTTCAAATTGCATCCAAATACACTGCTACAAAACCAGTAAGATCAAGCCTTCCCACTGCCAGAGATAGGCAAGATTGTTAAGTTTAGTAGTATTGCATTTAATGAAGGTTAGTGTCTGCCTGTTGCGCATTAATGCGATTGTCAGTAATACTAGTACCCTTTTATTTGTTTTTTTCTCTTGTTTCTGAGTCTCTTTCGAACACTGGAATCATTGTTTCTTTCCTAGGGCTCCACGACTGCTGCTTACATTTCAAAAAATACAGTACTACATATGGCGTTATATAGCACTGAGAAAATATTGCTTTGTAAACTAATAAATACTGTATATACCTCTGCGAAGTATATACGTATAATGGATAAAAATAATTATGAAATAAAAATGATATAAGCCCAATTGACGTTGTGTGAAGTCATTTGGCGCTGATCCAGAAGCTTATTTAGTGCTTGTTGCGAGTGATGTCACTCTGAAACCAATGAGCTTCAGAATATGTAACCACAGGCATACGGAGTGAGGAGAATATGCGAAGAAGACACCTCACCCACGAATCTACATCCATTCTATTGGCATCTATGAAAGAGAGGAATACATGTTTATACTCACAATCCTTTTTCTCTCTTTCTTCCGCTCGTTAATAGTATCAATTCGAAACACCACCAACCTGGGAAACGCCCATATTTGCTTCGCATCTTCAATTGACCACTGACATCCTCCTTGCGACCCGGCATTTTTGCTATACAACCCACGATTCCAACCCCAATTCAAGCTCAAAAAACCAATCGCAAACCATAATCGGACCCAGCATATCAGATTAACCCGACCACCACGCCTGACCTACCATGTCCCGCCGCCCCTCAAAACCTCCCTCTCCGAGCCCTCCCATCCGGCAGGTCTCCTCCATATCCCCTCCCTCAGCGAACCGCTCCCTCTCAACCTCACCCTGGATCCATACCTTAACCCTTGACCTCATCCTTCGTGTCCTACACCGAACAATTTTACACCCCTTCATAGCCTGGCTCATACCCCTCTGCCTCCGCGCCCAAGCAACCCCTTACTCCCACACCTCCTTCATAGTAACAACAGCCTATGCCTCACTCCTGTCATTGGCGCTGTTTTTGAACATATTGAGCAAGCGTCTTGCGTATGGGTTGCCGAGGGAGGTGTCGTTGGAGGATGAGGTTGTGGTTGTGGCAGGTGGGGCGAGTGGGTTGGGCCTCTTGATTGCGGAGATTTATGGGATGAGGGGGGTGGATGTGGCGGTGTTGGACGTTCGGGATGTTGGGGCGGAAGGTGAATTGGAAGGGGAAGGCAAAGGCAAAGGGTTGGAAGAATGGGAGGAGATTCATAGTGTTAGGTATTTTAAGTGTGATGTGGGTAATTTAGCGGAGGTGGCTGAGGTTCGGGAAAGGATTGGAAAAGAGGTGCGTATCATGAGTTATATTTAACTACGAAATGCGTTAAGAAAGGTATCTTTCCGTTTAAGAAATTTACATTAATTCTAAATTTTTTTTACAATCTACCAGCTCGGAACCCCGACAATTTTGATAAACTGCATCGCTGCACCCATTAACGGCATGTCGATAACAGCCCTCTCGCCCACGTCCATCTCTCGCACCATCCACGCAAACCTCTTCTCCTGCTTCAACACTCTCCAACAATTCCTCCCGGGGATGTTGCTTCGCCCACAGGTGGCACAATCGTCACCCTAAGTTCCGTCTGCAGTCAGCTACACCCTGCCGGCTTATCAGATTACTCAGCGACAAAGGCAGCGATCAGCGCCGTACACAAGACCGTCGAGGCAGAGCTGCGTGTCTCAGGTGACAGTGAACGGGTGAAAATGCTTCTAGTCGAGACGGGCCAGATGGCCACGCCCCTCTTTGAGGACGTGCAGACTCCGAATAACTTCTTCGCGCCTGTTTTGGAACCTGTGCAAGTTGCGCGAGAAATTGTCGCGGCGGTTGACAGTGGGAATGGTGGGGTTATTAGGCTACCGGCTTATGCGACCCTCGTTAGTTGGTATGCGGTGTTACCTGCCGCTCTTCAGCGGCTGGCGAGGTATCTGAGCGGAATTGATAAGGCGGTGGGAGGGAAAGTTATGCCGTTGTCCATGTCGGTTTCGGTTGGCGAAGGAGAAACAGAAGGAGACCGGATGAAGGAAGGGGTTGACTTCGATAAATTTAGACAACGACGTCGAGTCGGCTGAGTTTGAATAGAGGTTTTGGGTAGTTGTCCTACCATTGCGGTTGGTTATGTATGAAGGTGTGCATCTTTGTGACTTGCAAGATTAAGAACTCGATAACAATGTTAGTTTGTTCCTGATGAGCAAACTCTTATTTTGAGATGATGGGCATTATATATATATTTTGCTTCCAGGGAATGAGTATGTGATTAACGGATTTCTGCTTTTCTCTGTCCGTCATTCCGCGTTGCATCATCTGGTAAAAAGAACCCCCTCTCTTCCATCGAAAAGCAGAAGAAAAGATCCTCGCATCCCACAGATAGTCACCCCATCATTAGGTATAGTTTGACCAATGGTGCGTCCAGAAATAATCAAACGCCAATGGCCTCCCCACCTGCTGCGGTGTGGGTGATGGAGTGATTACTGCTCCTTGGCCAAAATCATCTTTTCTCTCTCGCTATGCCTTGGCATTGTGCCCTTTTTCTTCGTATGCTTGCGTAGATTCTCCTCCCTCCTCTTAATTGCGGCGATCTCTTCAGCCTTGATCTCGCCGGCCTTCTTCACAGCCTTGGGTAGATGGCGGTGACGTTTGATGCGGCGTATCTCAGGCATATGCGCGTACCGCTGCTTAAGCGCCTCATCATATGCAAGTTTTTGTCTCTCCCGCGCAGTCTTTATGCCACTCCGCGAAGATGCTTCTGCTCGCCACAGACGGATGTTGCCGTCGTCTGAGCCGGACAGGACGTATTTGTTATCTGGTGTGAATTTTGCGGAGAATACCCTATTATAACATACATCAATATGGTTTGGACATGGGTAATGTGGGTTATATATACGACTCACCTTTGCATTCGTTTCGTGTGATAAATATCCCTCGAATGGCCCTTGCTCCGGTCCCATAATCGTACGGTGCGGTCATATGACGCACTAACTAGGCCTTCTCCAGTTGGACTAAACTCGACATCCATAACAGCCGCAACGTGGTCTTTTAGTACGTTCAATGCGCGGTCCATCTTCCTCATATCGAATATATATATGTTATGGTCTTCGTTGGCAACTGCGAAATTAAACGCTTCCATCGGATTCCAGGAAATGGCATTTGATGCAAGCTTGAGGATTACTTTTGTAACGGGCGATGACGTACGGAGATCATACATTATGATCGAGCGGTCAGTGGCTGTTGAGCCGAGAATGGACGTTTCTGTTCGGTTGAAGGCAAGGGAGGTGATTGTGTCTGTGCTTGTTGGCCAGTGAAGTGTTTGAGAAGGAGTGGAGGATGGCCGGGATAGGTCGTATATAGATATTACAGAGGAAGAGGCAGCAAATGAGGCGTGGGTTTCATGGTGAGAAACTCCAGTGAATGCAGATTGCCCGAAATACGTCGCAAGCGGGGGGGTCTCAGATGCTGAACCGTAAGGATCGAAGAGTTTAATTGTCTTGTCAGCTGCACAGGAGAGTAACTTCCTATCCGACGTCCAACACATTCCCTTGACGATGTTCTCGTGTGCTGGAGCATGCCATATCTCATCCCGAGTAGCTAGGTCCCAGACTTTGACGACTCCATCACCGCTTCCACTGGCAAAACGTTCTAGTGACACTGGGTCTTTCGCTAAACAATATACACCGTCGACGTGTCCATTCCCTAGCTGAGCCACGAAGGGCGCAGCAAACATGCGTTCAAGTTTTGTGGCATTGAGGGCCCTCGTATATTCCCGCGCTCTCTCGAAGGGATGCTGTGCGGGATCGAGGTTTCGGGGGAGTTTGGAAGTATTCGAGCCAGGCTCCTGCAATGCTGCAGCAGACCTGGAAAGTGTTTTTATTTTCTATCACAGAATTAGCACATTTGTTTTATATGTGAATAGAGTCTATCCCATTTTTGCTTACCATGATGTGCTGCCTGCCAGTTAATTGCTGGCCTTGATTCAGGCACAAACAAATGGAAATCTCCAAAATCTTTTTTTGAAGCTTTCCGGGACAACATCGGGCCGATATTTTTTTTTTTAGCGGCTGAACAAAATCCTAAAGCAGCGCCATATATTCCCCGATGCGTGCACGAGCTGTGCCTGAGCTTAACATCGCAACACCGCAACATACAGCAACATACAGCAACATACAGCAACATCCCAAGACGCTCTACTCAGTCCCACATCTCTTTTAACCGCAGCACACCCCTCTTTAATATTCGTATCTGTCTTCCCTTCGTGACATATCCTTCTCCAGCATGGCTGCCAGCCTGATGGCCCAGGTCTTTTGGTCGAAGCCAAGGCCCTCGTCAAGACAGATCCGGCCAAAGCTGAGTCAATGTACCAGAATATCCTGTCAAAGGGCGTAGGATCTACTGATGCGTCTTTGCGCGATTATGAAGCCGCTCTCGTGGGGCTGGGGGAGCTGTATCGAGACCAGAACAAGCCAGCCGAACTTGCAGAGCTGATTAAAACTAGCCGCTCAGCATTTTCATCTTTTGCCAAAGCGAAGTCCGCGAAACTGGGTAAGTTGAATTGCTTTTAGGGGTTTCCCGGGAAGAAGATGGAGGGAGGGAACGCTGCGTGAAATGCGATTACTAAAATATATTTTCTAGTCCGACAACTCCTCGATTTCTTCGCAGCTATCCCCAACACACTAGACATCCAGATCCTCGTCATCAAGTCATGTATAGAGTGGGCAGTATCGGAAAGGCGGTCATTCCTCCGCCAGAACCTCGAGACACGACTCGTGACGATATACATGCAAAAGCAATCCTACTATGACGCCCTCACTTTGATCAACTCCCTTCTCCGCGAACTCAAGCGTCTCGATGACAAACTCGTGCTCGTGGAAGTCCAGCTTTTAGAATCCCGCGTCTATCACGCCCTAGGCAACCAACCAAAAGCCCGCGCCGCATTGACCTCAGCCAGGACATCAGCAGCGTCCGTCTACACACCACCACTCCTGCAAGCTGGTTTAGACATGCAGAGCGGCATGCTCCACGCAGAAGACAAAGACTTCACCACCGCTTTCTCCTACTTCATTGAGGCGCTGGAAGGCTACCATTCGCAAGATGAAGCTAGCAAAGCCACCTCAGCCCTCCAATACATGCTCCTGTGCAAAATCATGCTCAACGCAGTCCACGACGTCAATTCCTTACTCGCCTCCAAGCAAGCACTACGATATGCTGGGACAAACCTGGAAGCCATGAAGGCCGTTGCCCGAGCACACTCCAACCGCTCGCTGGAAGAGTATGAGAAGGCCCTAAATGACTACCGATATGAATTGGGTAGCGACGTGTTTATCCGCAACCACCTCCGCCGCCTGTACGATGCTATGTTGGAGCAGAACCTGATCAAGGTCATCGAGCCCTTTAGTCGGGTCGAGATTGATCATATTGCCAAGATGGTTGGGCTAGATACGCAGCAGGTGGAGAGGAAGCTGTCGCAGATGATTCTGGATAAAGTGATTATCGGCGTGCTGGATCAGGGGGCTGGATGCCTGATTGTCTTCGATGAGGCAGAAAGGGATCAAGGGTATGATGCTGCGCTGGAGACGTTGGAGAAACTGGGGAACGTCGTGGATGTTTTGTACACTAATCAGGCGTCGATGCTTGAGTAGAGAGTGCTCTCAATTTTGTTGTTGTTTATCTTACCTTTTAGATAAATGATATGGATTTCATTTCATTTTCTTATTTCATTTTTTTATTCATGCTTTTGGGTGCTGATTTTTTACGAGGGAGGGAAACGGAACTATCTCATCCTTCAGTAGGTGCGTGGCGGAGTACCCCGAAATTATGTGCTTCATGAGTATTGACTTCCCAGGAGAGCATTCCTTTATATCCTACCACCGGAATCTTAGAATAATACGAACGTAATGTTTGTTTCCCAAGCCACAATACCTTGCTTTGGCATTGTCGTTACGGAGTACTAAGGGAGACACTACATTATATATATAAATTTAGCGCACTTTGCCCCAATCCATATCCCAAAATCGGAACAAAAAAAGATATGATCCTTCAAACCAAGACATGAAAGAATATAAAACTTCGTTGTCTTTATCATAGAATAATAAAAAACAATATATTTTAAATTTGAGTAGAAGCTCCCGCAACCACTTGTGGAAAAAGGGGACAGTCGCAAATATCTAACGGGAGATATGAAGAGGGCCAAACAGGAAAAGAAATGGGACGAACGGGGCAATGAGAAGGGGACTGAGAATAAGAAGAGATGGAAATAATATAGTTTCAAAGAAAAATTTTATATGTGCGCCGGGGACGAAATGGTTTTTAGATTGAAATAGACCATATGGTATAAAAGTATATATCATTTCATTAAATTCCAGAGGGAGTGGGGGGTCCTTTCTCCCTTCGCTCTCTTGGCGGTTAAAAAAAGAGAAGAAAAAAGATATAAGCGTAAAAAAATGATTCAAGTATCGGTAATTTGTACTAAACTGTGGCTTCGAAACAAAGAAAACCCAGTCCCGCACTCCTCCTCAGAATACAATTCATCCAAGATCCAAAAAATAAGTAGGAGAAACACATGAGAGAGGGTGAAAACTTTGGCGAGGCCTATATAAACGCGCAGAGAGGGATCTATTTGTTTATTTCCGCTAGTTGTGGCCGTTGCAGCGGGAGGTTTCTTATTATTTAGTCACGTCGAGGTGGGTAGTCCTCGGGTCGGCCAGTCGCACTTTTCCCAGACCCAGACCCGTAATGCTAAAAGAAGTGAACGTTGTTAGCAAATGCAAATAATTGGCAAGGGCGGGGCCAGCAGAGGTGGTATATTCCATAAAATTGTAGATGTACATATATGCAGAGAGAGATAAGAGATATGGGAGAGGGGGGGAGTTATCAACGTACCTTACGCCTCAATGCCTCCAATCTCTTCTTCTTGGTGCGTGCGTTGATATATGTACCGATAGTGAATCCGACAAGATTGAAGAAGGGTACCCAGGTGTGTTGCGGGAGGAACTTCTGGCGAATGCCAGGGACAGCGGCGAGACAATCCAGCTAACCTTCATGACAGGCAGGAAGCCAGCCTTTACGGTGGCCTTGACCTGGTGGAATGTTCGCGCGCCAGCGATGATCGCCATAGAGGCGAGGTAAACAGTGTTTTGGATTGGGGAAACCTATTCATAGCAAGGACGAAAGAATATGATGTCAGTCAGGTTGGGTGTGGAATCGGAGAGGGAGGTTGGGTGTTTTAAATTTATACGTACGACCAGGTTGCTGACGAGGATCTGCAAGATCTTAGCTTTCATACTGGTGCGGCCCGCGAAGACCCTTTGGAGGATGCTGATGAGGATATGGCCCAGGGGTGCGCCAATGAAAGAGCCGTACAGCGCCATCTTAGGTATTCTAGAGTTCAGGTAGTGACCGTGCTTGCTCCGATCATGCGCGATCCACGAGGCCAGAAACTCCTGGAGACCAAATAGGGTACCGGAGGTCAGCATTTTGGTTCGCAGCGGATTCGATTGAAGCTGCTGCAGGTATGCCTGTAGAAGTGGTAAGAAGAATTAAAAAGTCGCACAGGTCAGTTTAGAGATCGTCACTACCTATCCACCGCATGCGGTCGCGATATATAATACGCGTCCGAAGAGCGGAACATACTGCAAGGTATCCAGTTGTTGACTTCCCTCCTGTCAACCTGTTTCCGACTCTTTGCAAGTCATCCTTCATCTTCTCCTTCACCTTCTCCGTCGTGTGAGTGACCACCTTGTCGAACTTGACAGACATGTTTGCGCTGTGCTGACCTCGCTTCGTTCTAGAGAGGAGGGATATAACACAATGGGTGAGGTACTTGTTGGGTTTGGTTTGTTTACTTATGTCCCTCGTGTTTCTCCTATCTTCCCTTGCAGATGGGCTCGAAAAGGGGCGAGACACTGGAGGAAACAGGAAGATGGCAGATGTTTGTATTGTTGTCCAGCCGACGTGCAGCTGGGATCGTGGGGAAAGGAGGCGGCTGGAAGATCTGACGCTTGTTTTTTGTTTTGTTCGTTGATTGGAGATTTGCCCTGAGCCGAGGTCGTATCAGCAACAGCCCCTTAGTCAGCCCATTAGAGGCCAGCCACAAAATATCGATTTAACGAAAACTAACTACTACTACTGCGTAGTATTACTCAGTACATCCCATCTTCGACTCGGGGTGATCTTTACGTGGTACTCCACCCCATACACCAAGAGTAACTAAACGGAACTTGCCAAGTTGCCAGCAGCAGCAGAGTGGAATTGGAGGGACAGAACATCCGTGAAATCTCTCCCGTTACTAGCGACAAAATAAATATTCCAGGGAGGTTAGGTTTCCCCGCAAACCTAGAGCCAATGGTACGGAGCTTCAGTGTCCGTGGAGTCTACGATAGCCGGCAGCTTACAAGAACGAGTTACTGATTGCCTAGGCATAAATGCGTCGGCCACTAGTGTCAGGGCAGTTTTGGTCTAGAAGGGCCGGGCTAACCGAGACACCTCCTCTTCTCCAAGGATAAGGCACTGTACTGCGTAAAGAACGCGGAATGTTGGGGAAAGGGGAGGGCTGATGATAACAAAAAAAGAGAGAGATAGAGAAGAAACAAGGTAGAAATGCAGAAAGGGAGAGTAGCTGCTGAGTAAGAAGCGAACTTATCCATAATATTATGTTGTTGTACTGCACTTCGCAAAGCAGCAATTAATTATTCTCCTGGATATTTATACGAACACCCTACATGGATACGTACTGTATATACTGAATTCCGTACATACAAGTAATCTCCCTGTTGGCCTGATGTAGGCAACTGGCAGAGTTTCAGTCACACATTATATAAATCGAAAATAATACTCCCCCAGAACGGCAATTTCAATTAGTAGTATGTTGTTGGCCTCGAGATGCTGTACCTGTTCCGTATCACTTGATGCAAACAGAGAGGCTATCTGTTCTTCGATACATGTTCAAGTACGGTTCCATTGCAGTGCTTCAATAGCTGTGCCTGTCAAAGGAATGTCCCACCGGGAGATTCAAGTCAATGGCTTTTGAATAACCGTTGATCTGCACATACGCCAAAAATCAAGAATCAAGTACAATACATACATACTCCATAACAAAAAAACTCGAGAAGTTCCAGCAAAACCTTCCATTGCATTTGCAGCCCGTCCATGCATCGCCATGCATAATTTTTTGGTCAAATGCAAAGAAAGGCCAGCTTCTGCTCTGGCGCGGTTCTCTGGCAGTAAAACCGTGCCCTCTCTTTGAATATGAAACTTTCATATTCAATAAAATTATTTCCCCTTCTGCGTTTCATGGATCTGGTCATTGGAAAACGCCTTGATTTATATTTTTGTCTTTTATATTTTTGGGGAACCGAGGGTTTGATACCCTGGGAAAGGATATAACTGTTGTCTCCTCCCCGGGGTATATTTATGGTCGTATCTATATAGCTATCTATGTGTATGTGTGTGTATGTGTGTGTGTGCGTGTGTCAAACAGGAGGTGAAAAAGTCTTCCTGCTGTTGTTGAGCCTCACCCCCCCCCCCCCCCCCCCAATGAGAAGACATCCTTCTAATACACTTCCCTCGCAACCACCACGAGGATGCAATTCGCTCCTCTACACATACTCATTTCACAGGAGTACAAGCAGTTCCTGAGAGCAGCTTTATTCCCAGTTTATTGAATTCGCTACTTCACTAGTAGCTCCAATCGTTCACCCCGAGTTTCCCGCACGTCGCCAAAAAGCCTTTGGGCAGAAACTGCCATATAACTTGATTCCTAGGCAACATATTCACGCGATAAATCGGACAATTCAATCCCCTTCATCTCCGGTGGCATTTGAATAATTTTCCAAATGCCGTAGGCTCGAATGCATATTCTCATCAGTTCTAGTTAGTTGCCAGCAGGAACGACGGAAAAATGAGCTCGCAAGCTCTTACACAACCCATCCCCAAGAGCAGAACGACAACCCTGCACACTCGTCAAACGCATTGCACCCACTCCACCTTTACGCGTGAGTTTAGCAGCAGCGACAACTTGGCGACGTGCCAGATGTGCAAGAGAGGCCCAGATCTTGGTTGGGTATATGCCTGTACAGAGGACAAGGAAAGACTGGATGCAAGATATGCATCCGCACAACAACAGCTCAGCTCCAGCTCTACTACCGTCTCTACCAATACTGAGACAGGAGACGTGGTTCGGTTGAACATCTGGATCGAGAAAGCCATCGAGGACGGGCACTATACACCCGAGCAGGCAGAATTGGTCAAAGCACAGCGAGCAACGGTGTTGGAAACTATCAAAACGGACAATCGTGTGAGACGCGATTCTACCCCCGAAACCCAATTACATTTATCCGCCCAAGGCACAGAGGGCACAGAGCCCGCGCCAGAGAAAGCCTACGTTAAAGTATCCTCAAGCGCGTTACTTCCAGCCTGCCACTATGGGCTTGACAATGTCACGATCCCGATGTGCTGTCTGCGTGTCTGCTCAGGCTGCATGCCAATTGTCACAGAGAGAAGCTGGGAGAGCCTAGATCGGGTTTGCAAGGATACTTCTATGACGAACAACAGGCTGTCAGGCATCCTGAGTGATGTCATTGCAAATATAGATAGTGCTTGCATGACTATTGAGTCTCGCAAGGTACCAACACCAGAAGGTTCACAAAATTGTGATATAGTTGACATGAACACTGGAGGAGACGTGCATCAAGCACGCGCCAGCCCTGTTATATCGCCTCGTTTGGCGAGTGAAAATGACGACAACGATGACAAGAGCGACGGTAACAAGACGTGCTATGGGGATTTGGCAACTGTTGTTGATAGGAACCCTATCAACAAGATACTCCCGAAACGAAAAAGTTTAAGAGAGCTATTTCATTTGCATAGGAATCATGCAAAGGGGTCGGGAGTGACTGGGAAGAAGAGTCACCATGGACAGCAGCAAGGATTATGTGCTTCGGCTGTGGATGAGCTTTCTGAGAAGACTGAGGGTATGGCAGCGCACCAGCAGCAGTATAAGGTTTCTGAGAATACACGACCACCACAGTCCAACACGGCGCCACCTTACGTCGCCCGAAGGGCCGAGCATGCAGTGGTTATGCAGCACCATGGAAACGGAATTGATGGTTGAGATTGGGTTTGTCCGTAGATCCGACCGATAGGGACTCGAGATTATGAATTGCATGAGCTAAAGAGGCGCTTGGCGCTTTGGCGCTTTGGCGTTTTGTCAAATTTTTGTGTTTTTCATAAGCTCTTTAACTTTCAATGTATGATTTGAGAATGTAGCAGGATAATGGTGAAGGCTTATTTCATATTAGTTAAGGATTCAAGTTGTTATCTCCCACTCAAAAGACCCGGTGGTTTAAAACCACGTGATATTTAACCTCGGCATTATTTGCTTCCATTAATACTAGTACTGATACAACCGTACAAGCTTCAAGCTTCCCAATTCCAAATTATCTCGATACAACTTTCCGGCTCCCGGCCAGGAGCTGCGTTACCTGGCTACAATATACATGTTTTTTTTTATTTTATATTTTTAAGCTTTGAACAATCACCAACAACCAGAAAATATGGTGCAAATGCCAGAAACGAGTACGCAGTCTGAGGACGCCAAGCCGCTTCCAGACGCGGTCGCGCCCAATCCGCCAGCACCAGGGAAAGCGGAATCGATCAAGTACAGCTCCGAGAGCCAGAAACCGAAGTGCCACTGTGCGGCAGCCAAGACTGCCATTTCAAAGTCAGATGTGATAATCCGACGATTGGACAAGTATGATTATGCAACCCTACTACATACTAGTAGTACTACTAGTATCCCCAATGCTGTGGTTGTGGGAGGAGGGGGGTGTTGAAGGAATGGAAAATGGAGAAGTCGTGTAACTTGTTTCCCTGATGATAAACAAAAAATATAAAAATAAAACAGGTTCATCTCGACCGCAACCGGCCAGGAACGCCTCCTCGCACTGATTCAATATAACTCTCAAATCATCCACTACCTCGTTCGCTCACCGCTCTTCGGCTCCATCTCTGCGCGTCTTTGTTCCATCCTCTTATCGTCCACGGGCCCCGCAGCAGCTGGTGGTGGTCCATCAAAGACACAGCCTCAAACAACCCCGGCACTCCTCGCACTGTCCTCCCTGATGTCCGAAACGCGTACAACTCTCCGCCTCTTCGGGCTCCTATCCATCTGGTCCTGGGGCTCCGCAACCCTCAAAGCACCCCCGACCGACCCAGTCCTCCGCACAATCGCCTACGCACAAGTAACCGCAAACGTGCTCTATCAGATCCTAGAGAACGTCGCGCATCTGACTTCGAAGGGGGTGTTGAACAGACGTCTTGTGGAACGATGGGGATCGGTTGGGAAATGGTATGTGTGGAGTACACGGGCGTGGTTGGGCCACGTTCTGTTGGAGTTTGTGAGGGTGTGGAGGGAGTATGTGCTATCACGTGAGCGGAAGAGGAGGGCGAAGGGTGGGGATGTGGATATGGAGAAGGGGAGGGAGGGCGGCAAAGAGGATGATGATGTTGCTCGACGGGCAGAGGTGCGGGGGTGGAAGAAGAGTATTGTAAACAGCCTGGCCTGGCTGCCGTTGTGTATTCATTGGAGTTTTGAGGACGGAGTCGGAGTGCCAGATAGGTTAGTTGGGGTGCTAAGTATGACCGCAGGTGCGTGGGGAATGCACGATATGTGGAATTCTACTGCCGGTGTGGTTTGATTTGGTAGGTGGAAGGTTTTTTTTTCTCTACAATTTGAAATTGTCTGAACCTGGTGCTTCAACAGCTAATCCCGTACGGAGTAGGGTTGCACGGGGATGGAACGCTTCCCAAGTCCTGTGTTATATACTCCGTATATATATGTAGTATTTTAAGGTTGCTGTTGGATAACAGCCACCTCCAGTTTGTCATGGCACGTAACTCCGCACGCTGCCCACACATAGATAGTTACACTTCTGCCTAGCTAGATCAATCAATCAATCAATCAATCAATCAAATTGGTTCGACAGTTGCAGTAGTGCCCGTTGAAGGTTTCGCTTGCAACCATGCTCTCTTGGCAGGTTAGTCCTATACGGAGGGATTTTCCAACGCCAAGTGGTACAACCTTAAAATATTGCCACTTATTTCTTTCTTTCTTATTACAGGTTAAATGCCCCATCAATTATGCGATTGTGTAGATGCATACTCCGTAGCACTAGCGAGGTAGAGTTCAAGTTTGATTGTAAAATTTTACTAGCTAAATTCTAAGCCGCCGCTGAGCCGCCACTCCCTCGCTTAGCATTAAAACAAATGCTTAATTCCCCAAGTCTAAACTGCATTAGGAAGTTCGCTTAAAAATTATATCCCTGCTACTTCCGACCCTGAACTTTGATAAGAACTCGAAGTGCAGAGTACAAAACCGTATATTTAATATATCCCAACCAGGAAGCTGGAATTACTCTGTATTGTGAGAGATTGGATGGAGGAGTAAATCCCGCTCGGTCTCGTCATGCCCAGCCCCCGGAGGTGGCAATGCAAAGTACGGAGTAGTATGAGCTATGATCGATGCTTTTTCCATGTCGGGAGTGGCTATGATCTTCCAATCGAGTCTTGGCGCGCCCCACCAAATTGATATAGTATCCACTGCATGATGGGACCTACTACGGAGTTACTCCGTAGTATGTATTTTTCATTTTATAAAATCCAATCCTTTAATCAAATCCAGGTTTAAAATCGTATGGACCAATTGAATTGAATCTCGCTTTCAATAGGCCAATAGAACTAGGATAACTACCGGAGGAGTCTGGACCTACATTCTTGACGTGGCCGGTGAAAAAGTTTCATGTCAGTGAAGATATCATTTCCGTGGGGCGCGCGACGCCCAGTTGGAAGCGAAGGCACGATAAATGATTATATGATGAGTGATATTAATGGAGAGTCATAGCGTATGATCGCTAACAAGGACCAGAAAATATATATTTTTGGGCAAAATGTTTGTCCTCGGCCATTTTCAATCCCAGCAGGCAGGCGAATGCGTTGCAATGTTGAGCTGATCCCTCATTGTTTCCCTCCGTAACCCTCATTGGAGAGGAAATATGTGTAACAATTATTGACACGGTTTTTAAGTTAAATTGCTGTTTCA
>LGUA01000347.1:0-19704 GCA_001660665.1 Emergomyces africanus
GAGAATGGGCCCCCTGCTGATTTTGCGTTACCTCAAGGGGTAAGGGGCCCGACAGGAATTTTCAAATCCCTGAACCCGACAATGGAGGGAAAAGAGGGGGAAAGGGGAGAAGAAAAAAAAAAAATCAAAGACAGAAAGAAAATCCAAAACACAATAAGAACATGAATGCATGAATGGAATCAAAAATTATCATCACTTTCATTACCATTCGTAAACATTCTATAATTTCATACTCACAAAGTCAAAAAAAAAAAAAAGAAAAAAACTCAAAACGCTCCTACCTCCTGCTCCAGTTCAACTTGAGCCACACCCTCCTCTCTAATCCTCATAGAAAATGTCCCTCGAACTACTTCCAATATCTTTCCGATACCTGACAACAATTTATCCAATGACTCTCGCTCGCAAGGTGCTCTTTGCGCACGAGTTAGGGGGCAAAGGAAGTGGGCTCATAATCGATTGGGGAAGTGACGGGCGGTAATAATTCTTGTCCAGGGGATAGGTTACTTTTCCCCCGTGCTGCCGCTGGTGGTGGTGGATCGTTGGGTTCCAGTGATTTTTTGATTGCGGGTGTTGGGTTGCTCTTTTGGCACTTATTACCCTTCTTGCCCTTCTTGCCCTTCTTTTTCACGGTTTGGCTGGATTCAGGATTGTCGCCTCTCGCCCCATTAGCTACAGGTTTAACGACGGTGGCAGGATCCTCAGCTTGTGCTGGTTCTGGTTCCGGTTCTAGTGCCGGTTCCGCATGTTCATAAGGGGAATCTGCAGTTTCCTGAGCGATGGCGAAGGCAGCTTCTTCATCTTCAACGAGGCTTTTAGCTTCTTGAATATCACAATCTGCATGGCCGCCATTCAAATGCACTAATTTCTTTTTCCCCCTAGCGGTTTGAGACGGTGCCTCCCAGTCGTTCGCTTCGCCGTCACATATCAGGGGCTCTGTTAAAACTGTGAACAAGTCAAATACCAAGCTGCCAGATCCATGCTTGACAGCGTCAAGAATCCAAGGTTCTCGGATAAGATTCATATTATCCTTCATTGCAACTCTAGTCTCAAACCTGAACTTCTCACGATACTTGTTATCATCCTCTGGGAGCTTGGGATACACGCGCCGTGCAACGTCAACTGCGTTTCGGTAAGGCATGAGCGTCATGTTTTTAAAGTTTTTTTGGGCAAGGTCAGAGAGTTCGCGCATCTCATGTTCTTGGGCGAAGCAGTAAAGCAAGGAATGCATTTCAAACACTTTATCTGTGCCGGGCCATATATTTGGGCCATCCTCCTCTGATGGAGGGAAAAGTTCGGAGGGGTAAGGGCCCCTTTGATACTTTCCGGTATACAGAAACTTCAAGACGAGCTCGAACACCGCTGGATCTATATCGACTAAAGATATAGAACTATAGCCGTTTTCCTTTGCAGTGTCGCTGTGTATCTTATTTATCAATGATGGAGCCTGTTCCAAGATCCCCTGGTGGACGACAAATATTCTCTGGCCACCGACGGGGCCCACAAAAGCTATAACTATGCCAGTTTCGTAAGGACTGCAGGATATACGAGGGCCAGATCCATTCTGGAAGGGGTCGAAAGGAGGATCGGAAGGATGTTTAGTTGGAAATAAGCCAGGGCTAGCAGGTCGATCAAGTTGAATACTAGACGGCAATCGGGTGGATGTCGGTAGATTTTTAAGAAGAGCACACAAAGAATTATTTTCACTGGAATTCCAAACCTCTATCATGCTGATGTTTTCAGAACGCAAGAACAAAATGCTTCTAGCAAAATTTATCAGAGGGGCTGGTGCAGCAATCTTCAGGTTCACAATTGATACAGTTTGTTGTGAAAGTTTTGACAGGCCCCTTTCAGAGGAGGCAAGTTGACAAATATAAATAAGTTATCAACACACACAGTCCTAGGAAATACCTGTAGCAACTGGGAGAGGGGAAACTCTGCAGTGGAGGCCTCATTCTAGCGCTTTTCAGTTATGTTTAAGTCCCTTTCCGAGCAAGAGAGAGGGGTATGCGTGTATGCGTTGTGCCAGCCAGCTTCATTGGTGAAAAGGCACCATGATATGCATTTAAATAGGTTTATCTTCTCTTCCTCACCCCAGTGAGAAGGCTGATCAAATGCAGCTAAGATATATCATATTCCAGTTGAATAAGGCTGTGTTTGCGGGGTGATGAAAAATATCGGATGCAGCAGCAGCACTGAGCTGGCAGCGCACACTTCTGGAGAGCTAACCGCATATGCCCTTTTCTGGCAGTCGATATACTGTACGGAGTAGAGTATATCAATTGCCCCTATTCCCACGGAAGCGAAATTGGGGGCTTTGATTCCTGACAGGTTCACTCCGTACTGATACTGAGCTCCACTCCGCCTGCATCCTGCAGCAATTGCGGGGTTTCCATACCCCGAGCTAATGGAGGTGACAGTTCCATATTTCTGTGCTGAATCATTTGGGGGGGGGGGGGGGGGGCGCGGGAGGATATGCAACGTGTTTGTTGGTTGGCCTGCGGGTTAAAAAGCTTTCAACGAAGAGGCCGTTTCAACAAAACAGTCGCCAGCGGCCCAAGGCTTAAAATCCCGGTCGGGCGAACAATGCCTAGACCTGGCAGCGGGCATAGTATAATTCTCGACAGGAGAGCGGAATCATGCCTGGCATAAAACAAGCTAGCCACCTTTTTGGCGATTTCAAGCGGTGTACTCTGTAAAAATAAAAATAAAAAGGGGGAAAAAAGGGGGGGTCGGGGTTAGGATTATTATCTCGATTCTTCTCTTACCTGCAGTGACCAACCAACAGCCAACCCCTTTCTTCGAACGGTGGAAACGCCCACAAACATCGCTCTGATGCGTGCTCCATACGGAGTATTCATCTGTGGATGGCGTTTTCTAGAAGCTGGAGACAAGACCGTTGTCGTTTAATGGAGCCAAAATAGGCTTGTCTAGCGCCTGCGGGAAGCGGAAGACGAACTACGCAAAGGAGCAAAGTAGAAAACTCAACGATTTCCAACGCCACATCTTTCTTCGGTCTCCTTTCTCAGATCTTTGCTAGAAGAATATCCTTTTTTGCTCCGCTTTTTTCACGACTTGATCGACATCCATTGCCATAGCAAAATGTGTTCCCAGGTGTTCTTCCCAGGTGTTCTTCCCAGGTGTTCTCAGCGCAAATCAACCCGCAGTTCCCCCACGTTTTCTAGTTCTGCATTGATCCTTTACGACAACGAAAGAACAAAGAAAAATATTGGTAATTATTATAAAATATCAATAAGAACTGAATAATAAGAATCACTAGATTTTTTTTGGCATGTTTCGCGTGTGGGTCAGCCACAATCAGCTACCAGTTTTGTGGAGATTCTTCCACATTTTCCAGAGATTCCACACTTATTTATCTATTTGTTCCACCGGCTATTATTATTATAGCTAAAAAAACTCTCTGACGACGTTGCTGTTGTTGATCTTCGATCCAGTTTAACCCCGGAAGGGTTTTGTGTAATTCTTTATCCTTGGGAGACTGAGCAGCGCGAATTGGGACTACCATCGCATTTGGTTTTTCCAATGCTTCTGAATCATCGTGAACTGGGTGGGAAAACGTGAATTAATAATTAGTAGTAGTAGTAGTAGTAGTAGTAAAAAAATTAATGGTTTCAAAAAAAAAAAAAAAAAAAAAGAAAGAAGAAGAAGAAGAAGAAGATCCTCCTCGAAGACAATCACACAGCACTAGCAAGCCGCCACAAGATTAACGAAACGAACTAATTCAATTAGTTTATGGCGAAGGCTTGATGACTTCCCGTGGTTAAACTAGTAACAGTACTACTAACTAGCCTAACTCGGGTATCATCGCAGGGCTGCATGGGTGCGATCTCTGCCATTATTGGGGCCAGTCAGTTTTCGATATGCATCCCACCCACTGCCCCCCATCCCGGGGTCCCAGGTTGGGGGAAGGGGGAAGGGGGATTTTGGGGGCCCGAATAATAAGGATCCTGATCATGGCCAAGATGAGCCGTTGTTTCTCACCTTCGAGAAATGCCAGCCAGTCCCTCATTGGTAGTGGCGGGCGCTAGGTTCGGTTTTGACCTTGGGGAAGTTGTGTTTGTGCCGCGCCGACCATCAGCTCCCCGGGAGGGTGAATTCTTTAAGATAAATAGGAAACGCAGGAAAATTGCTGCTACTTTTACCTCGTGAGAAAGGATTTGAAAATTTTTCCTGTTGAAGTGTTGCTGCTACCCTTCACTGACAACTTGAAGTAGCAAACTTTGTTGTGTTGATAACACTGCTATCACTTGATCAAATTCGCATACTACTACTACTACTGCTACTACTACTATATATAGGACCTACCATGACCTCCCTTCCTTGAGACGATTCAATTTCGTATCAGCCATCATAACTACTACTACTACTACTACACAAACTCTTCGTCTACCTCGTGCATCCGGCGCAACAATCACCCAACTCCCAACTCCCACCCCCCCCCCCCTTCCTAACCCATAGGGTTAGTTTTATTCTCCAGCTATCTCAGAAAATAAGGCCAAGCAAGGGAAAGCCAAAACAAAAACATGGCTTCCTCCAACGGAGTCGATCTCGAGCAGAAAGTCATGGTTTCTGACTCCGACCACGCCTCCCCTTATCCGCCAGAGATGTTACCAATAGAAGTGCAGTCGAAGCTGGAGAAGAAAATGCTGCTCAAGCTCGACTTCCTTCTCGTGCCAATGATGGGAATGTTGTATTTGCTTGCTTTCCTCGATAGAGCCAATATTGGCAATGCCCGTGTGGTATGTGTTTCGTGTTTCTACCCTACTAGTAGTCAAAAATTGGGGAGAAAAAAAAAAAAAAAATAAAAAAAAAAAAACAAAAAAAAAAAAAAAACAAAAACGCATTACTTGGATCGTTGTATCGTTATATGACTAAAATGTGTGCTAACGGGGAATATTGCATTATAGGCTGGCTTGCAGAAAGATCTCGGTATCAGTGATTTGCAGTATCAAACAGGTAAGACAAACTGTTCAGAAACAAAAATAAAAATAAAAAAAGAAAGCAAGAAAAGTAGCTTAATTGATGAAATGAAACGGAGCCTTTATCTAACAAAATTCCAGCTATCACGGTGACCTACGTCCCCTACATTGCGGCCGAGCTGCCATCAAACCTGCTCATCAAAAAGATTGGGCCCCGTATCCTGCTCCCCGCTCTCTGCCTTTGCTGGGGAATCGTCACCACTCTCCAGTCGCAGGTAAATAACTACTCAGGCCTCATCGCCGCACGTTTCTTCCTCGGGCTTCTTGAGGGCGGCCTATTCCCCGGCATCGTCCTCTACCTCTCCTCTTTCTACCGTCGTCATGAGCTGCAGGTGCGCGTCGGCCTCTTTTTTTCCGCGGCAGCGCTTAGTGGAGCCTTCTCTGGCCTTCTCGCTGCGGCCATCCAGAAAATGGAGGGCATCGGCAACCTGCGTGGCTGGCAATGGATCTTCCTCCTTGAGGGGCTTTTCACCGTGCTATTCGGGCTATTCTCCTTCTTCGTCTTGCCCAACAACCCCAGCCAAGTCTCCCTCTTCACCGCCGAGGAGGTTGAACACTGCACCCGCCGCCTAGCCCTCGACACGAACCTACCCGACAACGAGACCGTCTCCATCAAACGTGTCCTCTCCGCCTTCAAAGACCCGCACATCCTCAACTTGTGCGCCATCCTCTTCTGCAGCGGCGGCAACCTCTTCGGTCTCTCCTACTTTACCCCCTCCATCGTGCAAGCACTCGGCTACAACCCAACCCGAACGCAGCTTCTCACAGTTCCCCCTTTCGCCTGCGCCTTCGTCACAACCATGATCGCCGCCTACTTCGCGGACAGGTACAAGCAGCGTGGCGCCGCAGCCATCTGCACAAGCGCGATCGCCCTCATAGGCGCAGGAATGGCTCTAAAAGCCCGCTCAATCCCCGCCAGATACGCCTCGATCTTCCTCCTCGTCACGGGCATCTACTCTACCGCGCCCAGTTTCATCAGCTGGGTAACAAATAACACTGCGGGCCATGTGCGTCGGGCAACAGCCATTGCGATGATCTTCGTCAGTACCAATTCGGGCGGAATTGTTAGTACGTGGATCTACCCACAAAAGGATGGCCCGTATTACCTGTTCGCGGCAAAGTTTAATCTGGCATTGATTATCATTACGATTGTATTGTGCGGGGTGCAGGTGTTCTGGTTGAAGAGGCTGAATCAGAGGAAGCTGGAGAACCCCGATGCGATTCTGGGAGATGTGGCCGGGATGGGGTTAGACGTCCAGATGGACAAGTTGGGAGATCGGCATCCGGAGTTTGTGTATACCTACTGATCACCCTTTTGGTGATAACAATTGAAAATATTGGTGAGAAAGCGAAAAGGGGTACGAGAACGTCAAAATCCGTGGTTGAAGAATGGGAATGTAATCATTGGCGAATGACGACAAGACGAAGTCAATATGCTGCCACTTTTGTATAAATAAAAGTTTTTTTTAAAAACTCCATTTTCAACATTTTGAAAAAAGAAAATTTTAATAATTCTATGAACCGATCAATGCTTATTGTTCATATTTCCCTCATATTCTCAGCTCTTCGCTATTTTCTTTCTTCCACGATTTCTGTATATTCCTCTCCCAGCGAATAATAGAAGACCAGCAGCCTATTATATACAAAAGCGACATAGAGCAAGCAGAGCAAGCACTTCAAGTCCATTACAAAAAAGACTTGATTTTAGCATTTTAAACTACTCAGTTTTCTTTAGGTTCTTGATTCTCCCCAGTGGGATCTTCTAGTCACACACGGTACTAATCCTCCCGGAGCTCCGGAAGACACCACGTTTTATAGTCCGTAGGCTGATGCAGTTTGGACATCAAAATGGATGGATATTCATTTATTAATCTCATTTTTTTTTTTTGCCGATTTCTGCGGTAGTTATTCAACGCATCCAACCTTGGTTGGGTTCTTATTGCTTGCCCCTGTTTCGAAACGTTGTAACTTTATTTAACCTCCATCACCTATGTAGTAAATAGGTATTTACATGTACCTAGTACCTACCCCCTTCTCACCCTGAATCTCATTTGTTCCATTTGCTCAACGTCACTTATCCCCATCCCATCCAAGGTTTCCATTCCATGCCCCATACCCCGTGCCCTGTGCCCTATGGTCCTGATCCCGGTACCTGAACCATAACCATAAACAGCTCCTCCTCCTGTCTAAAAAGCTTAATTATCTATCTCGTCTCGTCTCGCCTCGTCAATGATTTAACATAGGTAGTAGTATGTAGTAGTATTTTTTTTTTAAACCCACTGACTGCCATGGCTTGTTGCGTTTCAGGAAAATATAAAATATCCCCATTTTCTAATCCACACACCCTGCTCCTTTTCTTTTCTTTCTTTTCTTCTTTTTTTCTCTTTTTCACGGAAACGTTTCAGTTACGTGCATTGCCGTATCTTGCCGCTGCTACACGATGCAACCAACCTGGAACGTACTGGCGATCAGAGGTTCAGCACAGGAGAGAAATAACTTTGAGATGAACAGGTTTCGCTTGCAACTTTTTTTTTTTTCGAGATGCGAGAGAGTCCGTGGACACGACGCGCGCATACTCAACTTGCATGTAAAAGTATAAAATATCACTGAAGCTATAAGATAAGAACAAAGAAATGTAAATATGTAATAAAACAACCAAATTTATTGTTATTGTTGTAATTTATTGTTGTTTGTTGTTACCGCTTGCTGCTTGTACTTGTACTCATATATCAATTCAAAGACCAGCTCAATTGACAAAATAATGAAAAAAATAAAAATGAAAAAAAGGAAATAAAAACTGGAAAAAGAACAAGTAGTTTGTAAAACAAATATAGTAATAAAATAAAGTAGAAAGAGTAAAGAAAAGAAAAAAATATGAGAGTTAACTAGAAAATAAATAATAAAGTAAAAACATTACTGAGATTTGTTGTGTAAAACAAAAAAATAAGGATTTTTAGAAGAGAAGAAGAGAAGAAGAGAAGAGAAGAGAATTGAGTAGAGATAGCTTTCTTTGCCATATAACCTGTTTTTTTTGTTTGGGTTTTTCAATTGGTTGATAGGCCGAGAAGAAGCTGATAGATAGGGTTTGTCATTGCAAAAAATTTGAAAAAAAAAGCGTTCGGAGAGAAATAAAAGAAGCGGTTGTAAAGAGAGAGAGAGTGTGGAGCTAAAGGCGAGGGGGAAGGGAGGGCACGAATAAGAAGAAAAAGAGAAAGCCCAAAAAAACAAAACAAGAGTAATAAGAATAAAGTTAACATAATAAGATTTTGCATGGGAGAAGAGAAAGCAAAGAAACAAAAGAAACAAAAGAAATAGGCTCAATAAACAGAAGAAAGAAGAAAAAATAGAAGAAAAAGAAGTTGAGTTGAACATGAGAGATGTGATGAAGAGAAATGCATGTTGCAATTTAGAAAAAGGAAACAAAAAACAAAACAATAACAGAATGCAAAATATATATATAAAAAAAAATCTGCAAATTTGTATAATTGGGCGACTTCGATTTTGAAAAAGCAACAACAAAACCAAACACCAGAAAGACGGGAGGGCAAAAATAATGAAAAGGAAGAAAGAAACAACGGCCGTTAAATATATGAAAGTTCAATCAATCAATCAAAACCAAAACACCCCCTTCCGCTCATATTTCCTCGTCTCTTTCTCTTCAAGCCTCTGCTGCCGTCGCAGCCAGTGAACTCGGATCCACAGTCTCAAAGGGGAGCATGCCATTGTAATCACCAATGTCATTTGGCGGTGAGTGACCAAGACCATGATGATGGAGATGATGAGAGTTATGAGAGTTATGATGATGGCCATGATGATCGGCAGCACCACCCCCCAAACCTTGCAACGCAAGCACGAAACTATCATCATCCATCTCCATCGGCGGCGAGTGCGAATTATGATGCATCGGCATGGGCACCGACATTGACATTGACATTGGCATCGGCATCGGCATGGGCATGGGCATGGACATTGACATGGACATTGGCATGGACATGGTATGGTCGTCGTTATTATTGTTATTGTTATTATGATCATGATGCTGATTGTTGTTGAGATTCTGCTTCGAGTACATCTCGCTCAGTAGCATGCCTGCATCGTCGGTACCGTCGTCGCCAACGCCAACACCAGGCATACCTGCCATATGGTCGTCCGCGTCGTGGTCTGCGACAGAAAGAGAGAAGATATCTTCCGCAGAGGCGGAGGAGGACGATGGATGGAGCTGCAGTTTGGTCATGGAATGCGGGGATTGGTCCGCGATCATCGGTTCGGCGGTGGCATGTGATAGGGGTGAAGCGGAGTGTTGTTGTGGCTGCTGCGGCTGTTCCTGCTGTTGTTGTTGTTGTTGCTGGTGCTGCTGGTGCTGTTGGTGCTGCTGTTGTTGTTGTTGTTGCTGTTGTTGTGGCAGTGGTGGCGATTGTTGAGGTATCATGTTGGGGGCATCCACCATTGGAGACGGGGAGAGGAAAGGGAGGCTGTACGGGGTTCCTACAAGGTGTGCAGAAGCAGTGGGTGGCGGCTGGTTTTGCGCCTGTGTTGGCGTCTGGTCGGGCAGTACGTTTGTCGCCGTCGCGGACATGGGATAGGGTTGGAAGTCCATCGCATAACCAGGAGAAGTGTCTATCCGAAGGTCATTGCTAACTGCTGCTGGCATATGTGGCATTCGACTCTGTGGGATGGGTGCGAAGATGGTAGGATCCGGATGGAACTGCTGCGCACAGGGGTGGTGGTGTTGTTGTTGTTGAATGTGGAACGATGGCATATGATGGCCCATAGCAGCAAAGTCGACTGGCACGGGGACTGATCGGCTTCGTTGCCGCTTATGGCCCCGGCCCGGATGTAAGCTCATCCCGAATTGATTATTCTCCTGATACATGGACGAATTCGGTCTAGCTAGGTGGTTTGGCTGTGAGGCTGGTCTGTGAACAATGGGAGGAGAAACAGGTGCTGAGACAGCAAAACCACTGAAATCGTATTGCATCAGACGGTTCTGAAAGGACTCCAGGGATACCAACTTGGCCAATTGAACGCTGAGAACTTTGGGGTGGCCTCCAAGATAATGAACCATTGACTTGGTGGCCTGCTGATCCTCAGTAAAATCTCTACATTGGTAGAAGCCGCCCGAGTTCGACGAATCCATATAGAAATTTGGCGGACGATTGAGTTCGATGACCAGCCCGCTAGGCTTCGGCGCGGTGCCATCAGCATTCGGGGCCGGATCGCCAGATTCCAAGACGATATTCTTGATATAAGAAAATGGGTACTCAATCTTATATCCAGCCGAATCGTTGTTTATATAATACGTCATGCAAGACTTTTCAGGCGAGTAGAAGATCACTAGATCCATGGCATTTTGGCCGACTCGACGCCAGCTACCGATTCTCAGGGAGCGGCACGCAAAGTGGTGAATCACGATTTTACCCGAGCTGGCAGGTTCATGCATCTCGTTAGGTCCATATCCGGGGCCTCTGTTGAATAAGTTGCGCGCGTGGGCTTTTGACGGGTCGAAATGAACGGCAAGATATTGGCGCATCGATTCGGGAATGGCATCACAGTCTTCACCAGTTTCGATGCCCTTTTTAGCGATCATTTTTATCTTGGCACGTCTACAAGATTGGGTCAGTGCCATCAATCCAAAAGGAAAAGAAAAAGGAAAAAAGTGTATAAAAAGGTATATAAAAAAGCATATAAAGGAAAAACATACCGATTTTGAAACCAAATCTGAACCGAACGCTCAGTCATATTAATCTCCTCCGCAATCCTTTCACGTACAGCGGCTGTTGGGGTGGGATTCTTATTGAACTCCATTTCAAGCGTAACCAGTTGATCCTGCGTTGCGCGCTGGCGTTTCTGGTTCTTCTGCTGCTGCGTTAAGGTGCTTTTTCGAGGCGGGCGGCGGATTGATGCGCGGTTCTGATTTGCATTTGATATGGATACTGCGGAGGCATTGGTTGAAGATGGGGATGGTGTTGACATTGTGGGAGTGGTATTGGTATTCGGATTGGGATAGGGGTTGGAATTGTTTGGTGTCACACCAGTCGTTGAATCGTCGTCGTTGTTGCTGTTGTTATTGCTGGTGTTGCTAGTGTTGTTGTTGGTAGTGATGTGAGGGGGCGTTGTCGTGGCCGTGGCCGTGGTCGACGTAGCCACAGGCTCTGTAGTCGAAGACATAACTGTCAATGAGGATGGATAGAATATTTCGAGCTGATCTAGTTTGGATGGAAGGAATGGTGTGCTGTCGCGAGCCGGTCGACAGATGCGGTATGAGGGTCGTCAATTCGTAGAAATATATGTTTCTCGAGGCGTCAAGCTCGAAGAAAGGGAAATGGATGGAGGTGGCGAGGAGGTAATGAGCGTATATATCTGATTGAAAAAAAAAAAGATATAATAAAAATAGTGGAATAAGGAGCGACTGTAGAAGGTAAAGATAGAAAGAAATGGAAATGATTTTTTTTTTTGGTCTCGCCCCGTTTGAAATGAGTGTATGAATGGAAGGAGAAAAAAAAATTGAAAAAAATGAAGGAATGAAGGAATGAATGAATGAACGGAATTTACCCCCCTGGGATTCCTATCAAGATGAAGAGAGAATGAGAATAGGATATAACCCCCTTGATGGGAATAAAAAGGGATGCTTATGCATTCCAGGCATTCAACACCGGGCCCCGTGCTTGCCTCGGAAAGTCATTCGCAATACTTGAGGTCAAGGTCCTGGTTCTGAAGCTCGTGGCTCGATGGAAGTTTTGCCATGTGTCAAAGCCAGTTGTGCTGCAAAAGATCGGGCTGTTATTTAAACCTGCGAACGGACTAGAATTAAAAATTGAACCGGCATTTTTGACCTGATGTCACTCCTGGCGAGTGCCACAATTGTATTTCTGTAAGACCATCATCAATTAGGCGCACGAAGGGTGTCGTCATGCATGGGAGAAGACCCCCTCCTTCACCTTCCACTTCCGCAAACCCATCCCTGCGAAAATGTATACGGACATGGGCTGAAATGGGGCAATGCCTTTCCACAGCTGGCGGCAATGTGGTGAAGCACACCTTATCCACCCACCAAGGGGGCTAAGTTGAGGGTTGTAGAATCCCCCGGCGGTGTTAAACACTTCGCAGGCGGGGAGGACTGCTGCATGATGGCAGTAGAGAGCCGTACACAGGGGAAGTTTACACTATACTTATAGTCTTTAATCCTCAAGGTAAGAATCAATGGCGAAAGGTAACCCTGGGAAAGATTGGTTTTGTAAGAAACATCAGGCCGTCATACCAAGAGTGGGAGCATTAATTATCCTGCAATCAGGTTCCCCCACATATGCATCATCTAAGAGCCGTATTGCATGAAAAGAAAAATTGGAGGAGTACATCAGGTATTCGTTGGAAAAGTGCCCAGTTGCCACTTAATGGTCCTTAGAGTTCTTCTTAACTTAATTTCCTCGCTCATCGGGTGCTCGGCAGCAATCCGTGCATGATGCTTCTTGTCTTCATGATGGTATTCCACACTCAGGGCATCCCATCACCTGGTCACAGAGCCCGACCGCTGTTAGCCCGTTACGGAGGTTGAACTGACGGGACATGTTTGGCACATTCCCCCCTCGTCGTCTTCAGTCGCGAACGCTCACTGTTATGGTCTCACATCTGGGTCTGGTGTGTTTCTTCCATCGTGTCTCTGGGCCTTTCAGCGCAGCCGGCACATACTGCGTAGTGTTTAGATTATTATCCCCTCACGAATCGGTGCCACCCACGGAAAACTCCTGTTTGCTCAGACTCTGGGCACTAGTGTTACGGATGACGTACTCAGCATTGCAACGAAATCCTTAACCCATCCCGCGCCTCCCCTCTCCTCTCAACATATGGACTTGGTATACCGAAGCACAGGAAATAGGGGGAAAGGTACTGTATACAAATGTATTTTTGATGCTTAGCTGCATGATACTTTTAATGTCCAAGTGTTTAAAACGCGCAGTAGGCATGAATATGCGTATGGGAATGTGTGTATGGGGAAATAGACGCGAGGTGAAAAGTGATATCCAATGTCTTTAAGTCGAACAAAATGATGCGGGTAGGTACCAATGAATTGTAAAAGAATATAATTTGAAACCCACCATGGGGTCATATTTGTAATGTGGTGGCAGATTGTCCTATCATGATATTGAGGAGCAATTTCATTGTTGTGATAGCAGCTTACCATACAAAAGGGGGTGTTCTGGACAGTCAGTCTGGTTTTCTTCGCCGAAATCTTGATAAAGGTTGCTAGTAAATAGCTCTTAACCAACACCATCTTGGTATAGGCGGGTACCCTTTATCGCCTACGTCCTCGAAAACTGGAAATGGCTCAAATTGGTGCATCTGCCCTCCCTGCACCTACAAATAGTATTAGTGTTATTGTTATTATTGTATGGTAAATCACAGTATCTACGAGCCTGTGTGCCTGTAGGGGTTGAAAATAAAAAGAACGCAAATTTCATGCTTCCCCAAGTCATCAAACGTAATAGATCTCTTTCTCCGCGCAATATAATGCACCTCATACTTCTCAGGGGTTTCAATTGAGTTGGAAGTTGGAGAGTCAGTCGAGAGGTGATGGTCCCCCCACCCTCCCTGGCCCCGGTGGATGCCCTGCGCTCCAAGCAAGGGCGTTGTGTGGCAGCGGGCTGATAGCCAAGCATGGGTGATGCCGCTAACACCAAATGCCGTGAAGGTTCGTGGTGGAACAGAGTTGCGGGAAGAGTGGCAAGTGCGAGTTGGGGAACATCGGGGGTGCGCTAGAAATTGTGGACGCGTGCAGAGCGCTAAAAGTGGAGCGGATGAGTGTTGGTCAAGCTTCTGAGGTGGCACAGACGAAGCACGAGAGCGCCTGTGATCTCTTAGTAGCAAATGCTGAGCAGGGAGCGGGCCGTAGGTTTGGAAGTCCACAAATTGTTTGAAGTGCGTGTGCATGGGACCTGCTGATCGTTTTATGGGTTTAGAGACATCCAGGGATGGAGAGGGAAATTGAACAGCCCACCAGGGGTGCATACCATACTGTCATGCAGTCACCTGTTAAATAAAACCTATATTAATAGTTTTTGGAAGATATATATAGTGCATACTTCATATACTATCTATATCATATTTGATATCAATTTGTCTAAAAAGTAACACTCTCTATTCCACACGTCGCGTTCAACTTGCTTCAGAAATATCTCAAGAGCTTCTGAATCTGCGTTAATGGCTTTAAGATGATTCACATCTGACCCAGAGCACAGTATATTGTGCGGATTGGTTATTTCTGTGCGCACTTTTGAAACACAGATTGACATTGATATTCCTCAGCGGCATCAACTTTCAACCCGAGTTCCAGGAAAGCACCAGCCAGGATGTGATGTCAGTGCTCCCTTATGTGATTTCAGGGAGAAGCTCTGGCAGTTTTACCACTCAACTCAGCCAGAATATGCGTCTATACATTTTGACTCATGAGTCCCATATGAATAATATGCGGGACGATCTCTCAAATAAAATGGCCTCCTTACTATCCTGATATGAACCCGATAGAACACGTATGGGCAAAGCTCAAAGAGAGGATAGATAAGCTGAATCCAATGATTGGAAGCTTTTCAGGGAACAAGGAGGATCTCGCAGAGCATTTTAAGAAGCTTGTCAGGCAAGCATCAGAGGACTTGGGGCATGATTACTTGTGAAGAATAATAGAATTAATACACTTATAGCCACAATGGGTGGTATATACAATATGAACTGGCATTTTTAACATAAGTCTGATAATGCATGATCTCTAAATTTTTTTCATTGAATTTCATGCAATTTGAAGAATGTGGTACTGATAAAATTAAAAGATTGTACGATTCATGGTAGTATTTTAGTTGAATACTTTTTGGCGGAGAATGGGAATGGTGGGTTAGTAATCCTCCCCGCGCAACAGACATCATCCATTGGTTAAATAAAGCTTATCGGCAAACCCAAATACTGGCAGTATCCTGGCGCAAATTTATATTTATATATTTTATTTTATATTTTATATTTTATATTTTTATATTTTTTTTTTCTTAAAAAAAAGGAGAGAAGAAAATAGAAAATAATATAATAATATAAATAAACACTTTAACAATACCCATTCCCACTGGAATTGGGCCGATAGTCCTTCTCCTCTCGGCAAGCCGAGTCACTCAACATGCCGAGCCCATCGACAACGTCGGCCAACCCACATGAACCGCTGCCTGCGCACCTCAACCCAGCCAACTACCCACAGACCCAACACTTCTCTGACTCAAACATACATCTCGAATTAACCTACAACCCCCTCGACCCGACTAAGAGTCTGGCGCAGGTCCGGTCACCCGATGCAGGTGCAAATGTCCTCTTCCTCGGGACTACACGATCAACGTTTGACAACCGCCCCGTCGCCCGTCTCACGTATACAAGCTATGCTCCCCTTGCCATGCGTACTTTAGAAAGGATCGCGCGCGATGCAGTTACCAAATATCAGCTGATTGGGATAAGTATCTCCCATCGACTAGGCGAGGTGGCGGTTACGGAGGAGTCAATTGCCATCGCCATCAGTGCTGGGCATCGCGGCGCGGCATGGAAGGCTGGGGAGGAAGTTTTGGAACAGTGTAAGAAGAAAGCTGAGATATGGAAGCGAGAAGAGTTTGTCGGGGCTGAAGAAGGGGAGGGTGAGTGGAGGGCCAACCGGGACGCTGATTCCCATGGTAACCCGGTAGCGCAATGAAAAATTGTGATTTTGGAGAAGAATGTGGGATAGCGCCAGAGTGTTCTACTGGTTTTGAACGCGCCGATGAATCTCTTATGATCGTTTCCTTGCGTGTTATTGGAAGCCGCATGGAAAGAGTATATTGGGATCCAAACATTTCTAAACTTCAGAAGGAGTGGATGTTGTCGTCTAGCTTGTGATAGGCAGGCAGCGCGTGCTGCGTCCAGATGCAAGTTTCCTTTGTTTGGTTTTAAAAACAGGACCACTACTGCATGTACAAAGCTGGTTCATTCACTCAGATCTGGACGTAATTGAAGATACATGTTTAACTGTACAGAAAACGAGGCTGCAATACATGAGGCAACCAGAAAGGCTAAAAAGGCAAATCAGACCTCAAAAGAACTTTATCATCGTTTCAAGGGGAAAGGAAATAACTCAGTTGTCATCGTCCATTTCTCACACAGTAAACCTCTGCTCAACAAGCCTACAAGCACGGCATACATGACCCCAAGACTGTAGACAACGCGCCTCTCCTTCATATTGAAACGTGGGAAAACAGCGATTACCTCCCATACAGCAGCTTACAAGCTACCCCGATGGAAGTTGGTTTCTTGCGTCCAGTCCCATGATGCAGGTGGCGTATTGGGGAAATGTTCAATAACAGCCTCACTGAGGTACACCTCCGGGCTCGCGAACTTAGGATCAGTTGGGTGAATTACTCGAGAACTTTCTCGCCGTTTGAAACATTTGCTGGTTCGTCGGAAGTCACCACCAGCATAATCCCCCAATACATTAAACTCATGAAAGAGACAGGATGCATCATAGCCGCGCTCAAGAAGTGTTTTGCCACTCTTGTCATAAAGATATGCCACACCAAGTTCAGCAAGAAGGTCTCCATCTCCATTTTTGGAATACTCTGTTGGCCAGAATGTATCAGCTGCTTTAGCCGCTAAAAAGGTTGCACTTTTGGAGAAGAAACGGTCGAGATGGTGAGTTGCCTCATACATGTATGAACTGTCATCAGATTCACCATAATAATGGCGTAACCCTAGGGCATCAAAGCAGTACTGCCAGTAGGGGGACTTTGAAAGGCAATCAGGTTAGTAACATAGCTCCGCAGCCCTACAGGAAGGCGACCAAATCTCCGCACGATGTCATCCACTGACCCTGTGCATCAGTGCAGCGACCAAGTGTCCACGGATCTTGATCCACACAGTCTGGATAAGAGACATTGAACACTTGAATATTTTCAGTTTTGCAATAAACCCTACATGGATCATCTACTCTCTTTGATCGAGCCTCATTCCAAAACCATTCAGGAATGCCATCGGATTTATCCCATAGAACAACCGTTGCATCTCTAGCCAGCACCTGGGACGGGGTCCGCATCGAGATCTTCTTGTCTATATAGGACAGGCCTAAAGTAATTATTAGTAATGGTTGGCTGTCTTTGTTGAAACAAACCGACTGCCAAGCTCTTAGTGCAAAG
The DNA here is from genome assembly GCA_001660665.1 of Emergomyces africanus. Classification (NCBI taxonomy): domain Eukaryota; kingdom Fungi; phylum Ascomycota; class Eurotiomycetes; order Onygenales; family Ajellomycetaceae; genus Emergomyces; species Emergomyces africanus. The sequence goes on from LGUA01000347.1 coordinate 17,180, forward strand.
CATAGGTCTATGGAAAGGGATGGGCAGGGGAAGCGTGAGAGGAGAGGTTGGGAGTAACATGAGACTACGATGGAAGGAAAAGGGCAAAAAAAAAGACCAGATCCACAAGTATATAGAGATGGGAAAAAGGTCACAAATCGTGACCTCCATTGCCAAGGACTTACTTACTTGTACTTCACAGGTACGGGTGCTATCTTGTTCGGACATTTGCGCCTGGTGCATCCCACCGCTGGTCCAGAATCGGTTTAAGAACCTTGAGCTGGTTGCTCATGCAGCTTGCATCTATTGGTGGAGTTTCAACCAGTTTCATGTAAGCTGCAATTACCAAACCACTCTCTAGGGCCCAAAAATATCCACCGCCGCGCTCCAATTATTGGGAAGCGTCCTCATCAGCCACACAGCTCCTTCAACGGCCTTCATAAAGCCATTCAAGGGTAAGCGAGGCACGCCACGGATCAATGCTGTCAGTATCATTTTGATTCCATCAGCTGGCCGAAAGTTCCCTCCGAAAAATTGCAGAATTGTCCTGGCCGACCCGAAGGCTAAATTTTGGTCTAAGGACCACACTGAGAACGTCAGAGACCCCACCACGGGCACTTGATGGGAGCCTTCCAAGCAGGTTAAATGTATCCTCCCTGCTTTTCTCTGCCCTGGCACAGTGGTCCACAAGCCAGGGTTCGGGGCACTAAAAACTCCAATTGGTGAGGTCAGCTCTGTATTCGGCACCATTAATACTCAATCCGCGGAAGTTAACAATGCCACCGGCGAAAATCCGAAGGGAGACAGGGATAGAGGTACAATTGGTTTCTTACATCGGCAAAAGTATCGTTATAAGCCGCGAAGTCGTCTTTGCAATAGTTCACTTTTTGTGTCATAAAGATTTGCTGCCCATGCAGGTTCTTTTGGAATCCCTAGTGCAACTTGACAGACAGGGAGAGAAGGGCAGTTAGCATGTAGCCCATTAGTTGGTTATTCCACGCTGTTAATGAATTCTTGAGCTATGGATCAATTCACACGGTAACAAATAGAGGGAAAGAGGGGGAAGAGGATGTCTTTACTTTCGGCTTCGCTCCATTTCGAATATTTTTGCGGGGCTGGCAGAGCAATGTCAAGCTTTGCATCTAGATCTCGGGCATTCTTAATAAGTGGACGTTTAACAATCTAAGAGTTTGCCAGTCCAAGCAGAAGCGTGAATTGGCATAGCGAGGTGAGGACGCGCATCTCGACCTACTATACCTTATAATATTCCCGTATGCTGTTGGAAAAAAGATATGATAAATAGGTGCCTTGACCGGAACTCAAAACCCAAAGTTAAAATGTCGTTGGCGAAGTCAACGACGGATGGCATTCGTGGCAGGCTCGTCTAGATATAAAAGCACTGTGCATACCACTCAGGAAAGTGCAAGAAGATATGAAATTTTGTTTTCCATAATTCCTGCCGGTAGTGCAAACAGATGGGAAGGGGCAGTGCGCCACCCGGATTCATTAATATCGTCTAGAATCCGTGATCTGGAAGTATCAATAGAATCTCACGACATTAGCATGGAGCAGGATGTGAAGTGGATGGAGAATGGAATGAAAATTTTCGATAATTCCTGAGACTCGCACTCACTGCTGCATGCAAGTATGTCCACTTGAGGGACTAGGCTTGCAATCCTGAGGTCTCTTCAGGGTCGATTCTCCTGATCTGGTGATTACCGGGTAGGTAGACATTTTCCACCTCGCCTCCTGCTGATAGAGCCTACTAGCTAAACATACTAGTAATCATGGCCTATGTCCATTGTCCATCACAGCGTCACAACAGAATCAAGTCTGGTGCGTTCTTCGGAACTTCTGGGCACGGCGAAAAGAAGATCTAAAACAGCCATTATGCATTCTTGAACTGTATGATTTATCTTCTAGAAGGTACTTCTAACTAGGAAGTCTGTACTGTGTAACTAGGTCTGTGCCGACCAATAACCGCGGGGTCGAATTCTGCGGGGAATGAATAAAATTGATCTGATTTAGCCTGCAGGGAATTGGTTAGACGAGGCGCCGAAAGAGAAGATGAGGATTGAATGTCCTGGCTTTACTTCGTACGGGGTATGGCAGGAATGACAATATCCCACAGAGTGATTGAATAGCACGAAGCCGAGAGAGGACGGAAGTATCGGCGACGCGCAGGTCAGGGCCCAGCTTAAGATCGGCTCGCTGTGTGAACCAGTAAGAACTTGAAAGTCTCCATCAGAGTAACTGTTTACGGGGTGCGGAATAACTTCTAGCTCCTATATCGAGTCGTGTCAAGGGGTGTCAACTCGCAAGTTGCAACAGATTTCAGCTGGAAGTCTGCAACGAAATCGTCCGAAAATACTGAATAAAATTGCCGTAGGTTGTACCTTGCCGCGGAAAATCACTTCCCTCTCTTCAGAGATAGTTTGAATGCTGGTCCATGACTCCAACGACGGCGCGTACAAAAAGCCACGGGCAGATTCTGCAGGGCTCGGGCGAAAAAGTCTCACAGCAGAAATCTGTTGCAACTTGCGAGT
>LGUA01000348.1:0-19661 GCA_001660665.1 Emergomyces africanus
ATGGCGGGGAATTATAATGCTGTTCAACAGCTATAAGAACTACTAATACCTAGATTTTTTAACTCTCGAAGTTAGTAGGAATTGATAGGAGGGGGCTTACAGGAGCACCTTGCGACCTTCAATTGGCTGCGGCATTGCGAGAATTATAATTTCAAAGAATATAACAGGGTAATTGTATGAAGTGAGTATATAATCTTAGGTTCAAAGTTGTAAATGAATTGGACAGAGTACTAAATGCTAAACTACTGAAAAAAGAATGATGATTTCCTGATGCTTAGTTATCATTTCTCCGGTCTCGGCCCGAGCTTTGAATCACGTGATTAAACCTCAGGCAGCGCCTATTTGGGAATTGAAAAAAAGGAGGGGGAAGGGGGGGAAGGGGGGGTGGGATCCGACTCTATATATATTGATATTATATTCGGAGTAAAAGGGTGATGAACAGGGTATATATAAGTCTATTTTTTATATGCAAGGGTGAAATAATAGATAATAGACAATAATGAGACATTTGAACTCTCATGCAGTTGGCGTAAAACTCTCGAGGAAAAATCTCAAAATCTCCTCTCTTGAAATAAAAATAAAGCAGGGTATTTGCAGGAGTGAATATAGAATGAAAACGGACAAGGTGTAACGGTTCACGGGGAAGGGCGGGCAAAAGACAATGCAAAACGGGACTGGGGGAAAAAACCAGAACCCCATGTTTCTAATGCAAACAAGACCGGATTCAAAAAAAACATGGAATAAAAGAAATGCAGCGAAAGATTCAATACCAGTATTAAAACAAAATTGTAATAATGTAATCCCGCGAAAGCAAGAACCAAAAAGGGAGAGAATAGAAAGAAAAGAAAAGAAAAGAAAAAGAAACAACTCCAAAAATTAAATGTCCTTGAACTTCTCATTTTGTCTGCGCACCAAAGGGAACTCAGCAGAGCTAACTCCATTCGTGGCTCCGTCGCGCGACCCAAACTCATCGTCATCGCTATCCTCCAGCTCCCCATTCCGACTCCCCTGCTTGCGAATCCGCCATTGCCACTCCCACAACACGGGCAAAAAAGTCCATAAGTCAAAGCTCGGCCAAAGCGTTTCCAAGAACACAATCTCCGTGTTCTGATGGCACTGCCAGAGCATGAAGTCGCTCAGTCTCTCGACGCCAGACGTTCGCACGAGGAGGTCCAGAGGTGGGCAACCGGCGGTAAGCATGTGGTCGGTCAAAGTTTGTTGTGAAATAGTTTCTGGCGAGAGGAAGATAAGTTGGTCAGTGTTTGGGGGATAGCTGGTGAATGCTTCTGGGATGGTAGAAACTTTTTCTACAACTTGCGGGCGGCGGGAATTTTTTGGTTTAGAATTGGAGAATGGGTCGTCGCGGGAACTGCTCGTGGCCCTTTTACCACGTGGAGGGGATAAGGAAGAATCTGTTGTCGTCAATCCGTTTCCGTTAACCATTCCACCCTCTATTTGTATGCATTCGGCAATATGTGATTCGGAAAAGGCGCGCGTGGTCCACTCGACAACGGTAACTGCGTCCGATCGAGAGGAGTGCTATACTCGATAACGGTGTTCCGGATAGCCGCCGTCATCTCGTCTCTCGAAGTATATGGGAAACAGATGTTCAGAATAGCATCGCCGTTCCGACTCGTAAGCTCGACCGCCTTATCAATAGCCTCCAGCACTTCGGGTTTAACTAGGTCTCGGCGACCCAAGACACGTACACTAGCACCGTAGCGATCCAGCAGATCCCCATGTTGAGATAACTGAGCTAACTTTACCCTCGCCATATCCATCAGAGCATCTACTTCGTATTTCGATCTCTTGAAATTCTCAATGCTGAAGGCATATACCGTTACCACCTTAACGCCTGCTTTGTAGCACACTTCTAGTATCTAAACGCAGGAGCGCAACTGTTAGCATCTCTCATTTAAAAATAAAATAAAATAATACTCTCTGATAAAATAAAAGTGCCCAAAGCCCTCCCTGCCCTCTTTCATCTCCAACGCTATGCCAAAAACAATATTTTTCTTAAAAGAAATAAAGACAGCATAAAGAGAAGGTCATACCTTAGCCAACGCCTCAAACCCTAAGTTATGTCCCTCAACCTTCTCTATCCGATGATTCCTCGCAAATCGTCTATTCCCATCCATGACAAATGCCACATGTTGCGGAATGGGCCCTTCTCTCAGTGCCCCGATCAATAGTTCCCGGAGGTGTGAGAGCGCCCACTCGATCGGCGGAGATGAAATAACCCACCTCCGCAACTTCGAAAGGTGCATCGACGAGGCAGCCATGGGGGATATGCTGTAGCCACAGGAGGGGGGGGTTTCTGGGGGAGCGCGGAGCTAGAGGCAGGAAGGAAGGAGAGAGAAGGGGGAAACGGCCTCAAGTAGGGCCCGGGAGTCACGCTGATCGTTGTTTAGGAGGGGTGGCGGTCGTCGTTTGGTGGATATATCTTTATTCAGCTTTATCGGGAGGAGAACCAGGCGGTGTGAACACGGCTAGGTGGAGCTTGGATAAGGATGGGGAGGTTAGACGGTGGAGCAAAGGGGAAACTGGTCCGTCCTTTATAGTTATTATGATTTCCCGAAGCGTTCCCTCTCTTTTGATCCCTTACTGATTCTGTTTTCACCGTCCCCCCTTGTGGGATAAATATCCAAAAAAAAAAAAAAAAGTCCAACGAACAAAAAAGCCTCCTAAATATATGTATCTGGCTGGAAATGAAATGCGAAGGAACACAACAATTGAAAATTATTATACAATGACCCAATACTCCAGATGAAAGCGAAATTCTCCTTGGAAATAGCCCAGGGAGGAAAAGCGAGAAGAGGTCTGAGGAGTCGGGCCGGGCTCGAGGGCGTTTTTGTTTAAATACTACTATTCGACAGGTGTTCAAGCAAAGCAAAAGTTTTGGTTTGGGGAAATGGACACCAACTCCCTAATTCCAGAAATAGGGACACCAAGCAAGTTTTAAAACTATTATAGGAAATATAAATAAATATATAAAATAATAAAAAAAGGAATATGAAAATATATAAAGACAAATATATAATATATAGGTAGATAGAATTATATACAAAGCAGAAACGATAAACGTTTTGCCACCAGCATATTTAACTCCGTAATCTTGAGGCGATGCAGATACGTAATCATCAAAAATTATGTAATGGCTACGTTGCGTACTCTGTAAATATATGGGAGTTTGACCGCCCTAATCCGCGCTTCCACGACGCCTAAAAAATGGGCCGGTTGGAAGATACTGGTGGGACAGGTGAGTAGGAGGCCTACAAGCCCTATATATATAGTTAAAGAACGCCATAGGTTAGTTAAAGAACATGTGACCTGGTGGGTACAGGGATTAGCACGGGTGATCGCACCTACACCCAGTGACAAGACGGAAGTGACTACTCCGTAAACTTTGAGATGTTATATTGCTCTTGTCGATCGGGATGGGCCATACCGTAGGCCGTAGCATTTCCGTCAGCATACCATGCCATGGTCTCGGGCGGCGACACTGGACGAGGCGAAGATTTATAGATGAGAATCCTCTTCAATTTAACTTGTTTTTTGAATCATATTCACCGCAAAGTCGTCATTTTCCCAGACAATGTCTTGAGATGGCTTTTTTTATCAGAGGGACTCCAGGTGCTTCATAACAGTTTGAATCACAGCACTTTTCCGCCCAGGAGACATCAGAGCGGCCATGTCATAAATGTTCTAAACAGTGCATTCGAGGAATGATTCACTCAGTCAAAATTTTGTTAATTTTGACTTGAATTCAATCAATGCTTTGATCTTCAAGTCTTTCATGAGAAACATGTCTGCTATTGAATAGACTCTCACATGTCTCATCAGTTTTATGTCATCTGCAAAACAGTTACTTTCAGACTGCAAGCACAGGTTCAGCTCAAGCATTTTCTACTACTAACTCTGTTACTGGACTCTCAAAATATTTTCTGATATACATATACTTAAACACTTATTAATAAACATACTTATTTTCTTTCTTGAATCAAAAATTTGTCTGTTTCATCTTCAATAAAGCTGCTTTTGAAGGCTTTACTAAAATATTCACTTTGTATAATAAGTACAAGTTTGTGTATAGATAACTTAGTACTATTAATGTAGATTGTTGTATTTGCATAATTAGTGGAGTCAAAATATCTAGTAATATTATCAGTGTCTGTATAGTCACAAATTAAATGAGCTTGTTTTCACTCACTTTATAATATCAATAACTAGAGTAGTAATCTAGAAATTGATGGGTACTTTTTTTTGAGTGCTCATTGTTACAGTTCAAGTATCAAGAAAGATACTGGCGTCAGTGTTAATCCCTGGCAGATGCTCCCAGTTTGGTACAAAATAGAAGAAAGAGGCTATATGTACAAAGTATCCGTAGTTTGTTTGGCTTTAGTGGGAATTTATCTCAGCAAGCTCAGCCCCTGCCCAGAAAAAGACTTGATACCACGGACTGGAACTGTGATATCATTCACACCAGATTCAACAGTCACTCCGCACAACTGGATCTCGACAAAGCAGCTAGATTCAATTTTCTGGATACCGTCCCGTCTCTTGAAAGAGGGAGCAAAGATCGGGGGCCCACCGGTAAACAAAAGTTGGATAAGGATGACTTGTAGAGAACAAGACGTAGCACTTGGGAGATGAGAAGAAGCTTCACAAGTGGAAGTAAAGAGTATTAGCAATGACAGACAGCACATTGCAAAATTGTTAGAGATAGAGAGAAAGAGAGAATAGACTGTATTCACTATCTATCAAGGCGAGGGTCATAGTACAGAAGGGAATTTCAGTGATTCTCTCAGAATACGTGATGATATTTATGGGGTAATGTTACGGAAAGGCGTATAAAGATATTCTGGAGATATTCTGGATCAAAGTTGACATAGCACATGTAATCCAAATGATAATAATTAATTCTTATCTTAAACACACAATCAACACACTATTTCTGCCTCCTTTGGCCGCTTCAAGACATGCGTCTGTTGGGTGAAGGAAGTATTGGGTGTAGCTTCTGCTGAGGCTACAAAGCTTGTCTGACTTAGTTGGCCGTCATCCTCCAAAAAGCATGGGGTGTTTGATTGACACAGTCCAAGTTCTGACTTGCCGAACATCAAAATTTACTCCAGGAGGGATCGCATCAATAGCCGAGTGGAGCCTTTTCAGGTGATCCGGCGCCCACTTGTCATAAATGTTCCTCGTAAACGCGTAAGTAGTCCATTTCTCTCTGCCGTCCAGCTCCGTAAAGTGAAAATTACGAACCCTCTCATCTCTGATCTGAGCTCCATTGGCGCGAATGGGCAAGGCGGAAGGAAGGTTAGGAACATTGTTCGTCTTGACAAGCTTTGCGCATGTATAATGTATTGAAGGGCACAAACAAGTCTTGCGGAATTATCTAATACCAGATGTAACCCAAGCATCCCATCCATAAAACAGGCTCGTTACAAAAAAAAATAAAAAAAAATAAAAAATAAAAAAAAAAGAAAGAAAGAAATGACCCATGGGGTTTTAGACCATGGGGGTTTCAAGAAAGGGAAAAAAGAAAACGAAAATCCGGAACACCTTCGCAAAACCTTCTCCACATCCACCAAGCGCCCTGCTGAAAGGAGAACAAACTAAAAGCAAAGTATGAAGAGAAATTCTTAATCCGCAAAGTCGTTGTCCATACATGGACACGGTATACATGAATTAAATCATCGCTAATTTCTTTTTGGTAAAAACGAGAATATTCAAGGAAGCAATGGAGAAAATGAAAACTGAGGTTGCCGAGCAGGTCGGAATAAAATTCTAGCCCTTCTGATATGTTCCACCGCTAGCTGGCGCAACTTGTTTGATATTGTGTGGGCCCCTTCGTCGAGGTAATAGGTCGTGTTGATTTGCCGGTCGTACTAATGCTCGGCACGCTGTTGGAGGATGACTGCACTGGGTGGAAGTTCGATGACGATGCGGATGAGGATGAAATTTCCCTCGTAGGCTCACTTGAGATTTCGATTACTGCCATTTGGTTCACTTCGCCTAGTTCTGAGAGTTCGACCGTGGAGTTCGAAAACGTTTGTAGAGTTAGTGAATTCTTGACAGTAGCGGGACTCGGTTTTTGTCTCCTACTAATGCCTCGGGGTGCTCCGCCGCCTATAGTAGGCGGGATCTCGTAATTGGGATGGTGTCTGGGCTCGTGTCTGTGGCTGCCATCAGATCCGCTCTCGCTTTGGATGTCTGCTTCCACCAGGCGCCGCCGTGTAACGAAGTATAAAATCGAGTCGACCCAGCCGGAGCACATCAACAGACTCCCCGTAACATAGAAATAGGGCATTCCCGGATTATGGCCATTCATCATACTCATTCGGCCGGCGGCGATCGGAAGTGAAATGATGATGTAGGCGATTGGATATATGATCATGATCTTCAGCACTTTGTTGAATTTGGGCCGTCCCGCGCCTTGTCCTCTGAATTCCTTCAGCGATATTAAGCGGTGCCGGATAATAAAAAATAACGTGGGATAAATGATAATGATACCGATTTCTGCGATAAAAATCCAGACGTAATGTAAATATAGCCGTGCATGTTCGTGCTGATTATCAATCCAGCACTATATTGGGCTGTGAGTAAAAATTCTGCATCCTACGACTAAGACCACTGAGAAGAAGATCTTACCCAAGCGCCAGCCGGTCCGAAAACATGTTTGCCATAGATTGCAGGGACAAGAGCAGTAACAAGCAGGCAGAATGTCCAAATGCAAACGAGTGATCCCACGAACAGGCCATGGCTCAACGCTTTTCTCCAGATCACGTTCGCAAAGGTATGGATAGCGATTGCAAGGACGAACAAGGCACTGGCGACATCTCCAAAGTTGATAAGCCAGCCTTGAGCAAAGCACGCCGGAGTATCAATTGATATCTCGTTCGTTAGGAGCCAGTGAGGAGCGATCATATTGGCCGAGGACTGAATCAGGTCCGCGAGGAGAAGGTTGAAAACCAATACGATGAGTTGATTTCTACCAGGGTATTTCGTATAGTACCGTCTCCAAAAGATAAGGCGATAAGCGAGCCATAGCACCGAGGAGCCTGAGGTGAGGACTGAAAGTAGACTGAAAGTGAAGAGAGAAATCATTCCTCTACGATTCTCTGCGGGTAGAGGACTGGCCATTTGCAGTCCTGGTACATCGCGGCGCTGCAGCTCTACAGCAGACATGGTGGCTGTTGTAGCTGCGCGCGCAGCTGGTGGAGACGGCAATGTATGAAAGGATTATCTCCTGTCACCTCAGGAAAACACCACGGATCGATCGATGTCTTGCGCGAGCTACTTATCAGGGGATCGCAGGAGTTTTCTTCAGAGAGGTTCAAATTGGGCTTGTACTGCTTCAGACATTTTTGCATAGCTAGCTTGCCCTTGACGAGGGCCCAGCCGCGGGAGGGGGGGGCACGGAATGTTGTTAATGGATGGCACTTTTGGCGGGCGGGAAAGAAAGTACCTGTTCAGCCAGTCGGAGGGTTGGACGAAGCGAAGAAGTCAGCGGAGAAATGTCGAAATGTCGAAATGTGAAACTGAAAAAGGAATATCTGGGGAAGAAGGCGTCGAGTAGAAAAGATCGGTGAAACTTTAAGGGTAGTTGAAAAGGAGAGCGAATTCAAGGTTTGAGCAAGTCGTATCAAAAAGTGACAGGCTGCAGGCTGACAGCGCCAGAATCGGACCCCCCCTGCAACCTCAACGCTATGTCCGTGGAGTAAAGAGTGATAATCATAATAACAGGACTGTACTGATATTAATACCAAGCCGACAGTTCTTGTTTTTGCACATGCAGTGGCATGAGGACAAGCAGGGCGGATTTCATAAGCTTTCTATTGCCCCCAGGACAGCGAACACTCCGTGCTCCACGCGCACTTGGGGGACCCGGAACAGAAGGAATATAAAAAGAGGAGTATTTCTGTGAGCATTAGAGCGATGTATCTATCCATAAGGGATTGCGTGGGTATGCTTGGGTCCTTTTGAACCATTCCCCGGAAAAACGTGCGTCCCACGATGCCGGGTCATCTTTTGTGCCTATAATTTGATGCTAAACATCCATGGACAATTATCATCACTCCTCTCATTCTGGTGGCAAGCCAGTAGTTGTTTGGGAGTGCGGGGAATTTTTAGGCATACTCCAGGGGCAAAGTTTCGCTTCTGAACGCGCCAAACACGCCAATCCCAGGAAATGAGGAAAGCTAAACCTGGATATATCATATATACGACGGACTATAGTGACATTTGTCTCAAATGGCTTATTTCATGGTTTTTTTGTGTATTTTTGTGTTTTTCACTTGTAATATTATATTGCCACTTCTGCACACAATCCAATAAAATGATGAAAAATTGATGAATTTACTGTACTCTGTATATTATTTTTATATGAAGTATAGAATACTTTATATAAAGTTCTTTATACTGTGTACACTGTGATCTCTGTCACATGATCTCATACTTTATATAAATTAGATAGTTATTAGTTATTTCACTCTTGAGATTGTGGAAATGTTTAAGTGATTATATTGATATACTATCTACTCTGTACAGAGTATAGAGTATGAAGCATGAAGTATAAAATAGTGATGACTTACTGTGTATATATTGTGAGAACATCCAAGTGATTGTATTGATTTACTATGACTTATATGTGTGTGATGTGCGGGGCGCTAGTATGCAATAGAAAGCCAGCTGACATCATCAGATAGCCAGCATCATGTTGAGCATGATAATGCCCGCATGATACCATTTTCAACTGTACAGAGTAATCCTGTAAATAGAATTTAAAATTAAGTTTTGAGAGATAAATCAGCAATATGATTGGTGGAGATAGAAACACACACCTGAAATGTATTAGATTGAAATATATTACATCATGAGACAAATGTCACTATAGTCCGCCGTAGCTGGTATCGTATCCATGGAACAGATGATATATACTATTCCTGACGAGGAAGTAAGACATCAAAGAGACAATGGGAAAAAAAGAGTAAAAATTAATAAATAAACATAGGGTGAGCAGGAAGTGCTCCTCACACCATCAACACCGAACCTCATCCTCCTTCAACGTCAGCAACGCAACAAACTGGTCCGTTTAAATTGCCCTCAGTCCTCACCATATCTCTACGCAGTAATTGTCTCTAATTGAGCGCTCGCCTCAGTACTGCGTATCCGAGTTAAGCCCTCCACCTTCTTCCCCTCTCGTTTTCTCCCGCCACCGCCAAGTTCCAACCCCGGGCGCTCGTCGGCCCTATCATGGTGGGGTCGAGGGCGGGGGGGACCCTTTCCACTGGTTTGTGTCCTCCCCCGCTCCAAGGAGCAAAGAGACCCTCAGCATTCGCTAGAATATATAGCTGTTTCAGAAGTTGCCTCCTTCCTGTACACCTGATTCGATATTTGTTCGATCTCTTCTTTTGCTGCTTCTGGATTTTTGTTTTTGTTTCTTTGCTGCAATACACATATAGGGAGAGATAGGGAGAGAGTGTGTGTGACCCTATTCAATTTGACGGAAAAATTTTCGGGCTGCACAGTTGCCACAGTTGCGGAGGAACGGTTTTTATTTAAAGTGAGTGATTTTTTTAATTTTTTTTTGTGCGCCAGCTACGTACTAGTACTTGTATTCGTAATGCAGTCCCTCCTCCCAGAGATTATCAATACGTAGATGATTTTTTTTGGGTTCCTTTCTTCCTTGCTTCCTTTCAGAGAGGTGGGAAGCGTGAGTAGCAGCTTAGTTGAAGTTAGGAGGAGGAGTATGCCTAGAGCAAAGCGGAGAGCAGAGTTTGATGCATGTCATCATTGGTGGATCCTGTGGACCATTCATGGCAAGCTTGTTATGCCGATATTTATCTATATCCGGGAATTTTCAAATTTGTTTCTCTTTGCGGGACTGAGGATCATCAATCACCCTTGTGCCGGGTGATGCCGACAGCTCTTCCTGTCCGACCCTGACACGGCCCCTTTTTTGAGTTTTCACTCATTAGGTGTTTCAAAAATAGTAATAAGTGTTTAAGTACCACCTACTCTAGGTGCTAAAGTAGTTGGTTGATGGCAGAAAACATTCATTCTTTGTTAGATCCAGCTGTTTTACAAAATAAAAATGAAAATTTATAGAGTAATATGATTGATCCGTACAGAACACGCCAAAACGTGAACAAAAAAACGATACAGGTTTTTTTTAAGATGGGCGGTTCAAAGAGTGACGACATCCGCCTCGGACATAAAACGTTTTCTAACAACCTCTACACCCTCCTTTCCTTCGACTTGAGTACGCACCGCCGTCGCCTAAGATACCTCCAGTCAAGTAGGAAAAGATGAATGGCAGAAAATTCATCCACCTTCATTTCGAAATGATGATCAAAAAGGTTTCCCCGCCGATCTACACCTCCACTGGGCTCTCCTTGGTTTTGGTCCTGACGGGAGAAGAGAAGGATAGGATAGGTAGGACGAGTTCATGTTGCCATGCTGTCCCATAAGTAGCACTATCTAAAGTGGCTGTAGTGTAAATGGCACATGGAACAGAACGGCGAGGTCAAACTTAAACACTTTGCCAAATAAATCCCAATGTCCTCGTATCCCAGTTGGTTCAAGTTGTATGTTGATAGCTTCGTCGATATCCCGAAGGGGGCATTCCCGTGCAACCAACCAAAGCGGGATGGAAAATTGCCGTCGTTGCAATGGGTACAAGAGGAGGGCCTTGTAGGTGGCGGCCCAAAATAATCATTCCCGCGACAGCTTCCTGAGTGACAGAAGGTGGTGCAAACCAACGTGATGGAATATTATTAAAACAGAAGAAAACTGACGGCCGATTCCACGGCGATGACTGCTGGGACATGGCAAATGTTCCAAGTTATGGTTTGGTTGAAGGGGAAGAGATTGTCGAAGGAGTCAAAAGGGCAAGGCTTGTGCTGCTATTCAATAGCCAATAGAGTCCTGGATTTCAAGGGAGGGTCAAAACCCATGACCCTGCAAAGATGTCGTTGGAAGCCCTGTTGTAGAGGAGCAATAGACGCTCTTGCTTCTTACCTAAAGTGCCTAAGGCTTCAGGTAGTAAAAAATGGGACACCCTGGACTGAAAGGCACTGTTCATAATGATATAACTTTATTTATATATTTTAATCCAATATGACGTAGACGCATATATATATGTTGTACAAGAATAGTAAAAAAAGTGGAAAATTGAATAAGCAATACATAGCCGGATGGAGAATGCAAAGTTGAGGCAGTGGATATAAGAGAAATGGATATACTAGGGTATGGAAAAGGCTGAAAACAAGGATATCGAAGGAGAAGGGGGGTGAGAAGAATCGATATGGGGAACTTTAGGGAGAGAAGAAGAAGTAAGACGGTACAGTGCGGGGAGAGAGGAAACCAAAATGGACACACACACACAAAGGGCACCGCGTGTTATTTCGATCACTCAACTGCATCTAGACTACTCGAGGCTGTCGCTTGGGGTCCCTTTTGTTGCCGCAATTTCTCCTCAAATTTTTCAAATTCGTGCAAGCCGACCTCTTCCTCCTGATCCAGGACATGGTTGACACCTTTTACTTCCTCGATCTATTAATAACTGTTAGCTTCCATAAAATGGAGGTAAGAAAAGCCCCGCTAGCCTCGTCAAAAGCATGGCGGAAAGGAGGTATTTGAAACTAAAGAGCACCACTCACATAATGCATTAACATAGACTCAATCCCATTCTTCAACGTCACCGTACTTGAATCACACGTCCGACACGCACCGCGCAGCTTCAAAGATACAATTCCATCTTCAAAGCCACGGTACTCGATATCGCCTCCATCCTCCTGGATCGCAGGGCGGATTCTCGTCTCTAGCAACTCCTTAATCATGCCAACAACTTCATCATCGTCCTCATTATAGCTCAGCGAATCCTCTTCGGGGGGAGAACCGCCAGCTCCGGCCTCCGCGGCATTGACAATCGGTTCACCCGTCGTTACTGCTTCAGTAATCAAGCTGAACACCTCGGGTTTGATATGCGCCCAGTTTGCGTCGCCGGCTTTGGTGATGGTGATGAAATCCGGGCCGTAGAAAACGGCTGAGACGCCATCGACATTGAGAAGCTTCGCAGCTAGTGGAGAGGGGTAAGGAGCAGCGAGGGTCGATCGTGGCGAGAGGTATTCTACAAAAGAGGTGGGGAAGTTTCAGGGAGGACAGGGTGATTGGGATTGAATTTTAATGCCTACAGGGTAATGACGGGGAAAAAAAAAATTAGCCTTAAAAATTCTCTTTTTCCTTGTTAATTTCCCGGCTGCCGCCAACTCTACATCAACGGAATGTGATGGCATATAAGCTCAAATCAGGTAAAGAACAAAAAGAGTGGGGGAGGGGAGAATCAAAAAGTTCCCCAGTTGCTCACTAACATCAGCATTCGGGGTGGTTTCCGTCTGAATGAAGATCGACCGGCTACCCGTGGTCCCATTTATCTGCGTCCCCCGCCGCACGGGCTGATGTTGCGGGTGTAGAGTTGGTCTGTGGCGTGACGTCGACGAGGCGAGGACCGGAATATTTGCCGCTTGGGTGTGAACGCGGGAAACACAAGCGGGGCTACAGGCACCCAGGGCAGGAGCCAAAACGCGGTGGGAGGGACGTGATCGTACGATCGCTCGTGTGAATGATCTGGATAATGTGTTCGCCGCCATTGTTGTATATAATAATCTCTGGAGGCGGTTAGACATATCAATCTGAGTAAGACCCGTTGGAGTTGGTGTTGTGAGGATGAAAGTTTGGAGAAACTTATTTTGGATTTTTAGCCTCCCGCAGCCGACTTCCGGATGACGTAATGAGGTATTAGTAATCCTGCGCAGCTTGGTAACTATAAAACGGGATATTCGTTGATCCGAGCGAGTTCAAGGACAAGAGGAAGCGTTTCCAATGGAATGATATATGTTGCAAAGAGATTGATGAATTCAATCAACGTTTACTTCGCGTTTGAGGGCGATGATGAGATGCGATATGGAGTAGATGCCTGTGGAAACAAGCATACAGGTATATGTACATACATATACATACATAGTTAGCTCGAATGCAGGGTGGGTATTTCTTCTCCTAGTAGTTTTATTAAATAATTTGACCAAATGGCTATTCAGTAATATCTTTCTGTCTTCATCGTTGTATTTTCAATCTATTCGCGTTGTGAATCGAATGAATCCATTAATTAACGCTTAAGAAAAAATATATATAAGCTTTAACAAAGTCTATCGTGTTTGGTACGATTTAAAAAAAAAAGAGAATTAACAAATAGGACATGTCAAAAAGATGAAGAAAAAGAAACAGAGAAAAGGGATCAACAGATCATCGGCAAACTCCTTCCTACAGAGAGGAATTCAATATCAAAAAAAGTTAAGGGCAAGAAGAAAAATACTAACACGGAAAGAAAAAGTATGAAAAAAAAAAAAAAAAAAACCAAAACCATCAACGCTCGTAACATCATAATCGTGTCCTTCGTCCCCACTCGTCGGTGGGCTCTGACATGCTTAGTATATATTCTTTGTTTCAGCAACAAATAGCACTCGCGCATACCCATACCCAAGGAGAAGGAATGGATGAAAATTAACCAATCGAATCTCCTCCCCTACACCTTGGGGGAAAAGGAGGGAGGGAGACGATGGTGAGAAGCGGGGGCGATGCTTGCAGCCCCCATCCGTCCATCTAGGAAAATGAAACAGAGCCCAGAAATTAAAAAAAAAGAAGAAAAAAAAAAGAAAAAAAAGAAAGGCACAAAAAAGGGAAGAGGAACGCCACAAACACACGAGAAAAAAAAAAAGTCAGCTTCAGATCATACCTATGCGGGTATATACGGGTCAAATAATGCGGGGAAAATATATGTCACATGTGCATGTATAACGCATATAAGAGATATATGTTGGGCATAATATGAGATTAGTGGAAACCAAGTTTTCTCAAGGGGGGGGTGGAATAAAAATTGAAAAAGTAAGTGAAAATAAAATAAAAGAAAAACAGATCGAATCTTCCAATTCCAATTATGGCGAGTTTAATGGACGGAGCTAATAGAGGCAAGATAGCGGATGATGGTGTTTTGCTAGTTTTCTCATATCATATATTCATGTATGTACTCATGGCCCCAACGGATATTTTGCCATAACGGTGTCCGTTGTATGTATATAGGTAGGAAGCGTTGATAAATTGAGGTTGAGATCCAGCGTGGCTTCCGGATCCTTCGTCCGCTTTCTCATTCTCCCAGGTTCTCGTATTTTTGGATTTTTGCTCGGGCGGTATCATCTCTATTTTGTGTGGTAGGTGGGTGGAAGGGGGGACATTATCAACATGATGGGTCGTAAAAAATTTCATGAATGCATGAAAGAAAAAGTATTATTCAAGTACGGTGGAATTCTTTCAAGCTCGGCGCCACCCGAATCGTTTGCGGGTTGGCTCAGCTCCTGACGAGGGCTCAACTTGCATACTCCGGTTATAAAGCTCCTGTAGTTCGAGATAGTTTAGTCCTCCTGCAAGTGAAAGAGAAAAAGCGGGCGATGATTAAAGAACAAAACAAGGCAAAAAAGGGAGCAGGCTGCTTACATCCTGATCTGCAGGGAATTTAGTATCGAGAATAAGACGTTGTACATCTTCACTCTTCGTGTAGCAAGGAAAAGGGGTTCGTTGGCTTTTGTGTATGCCCAAAACAACGTCACCCATGATCTCAAATTTGCGCCAGTTGATGCGATCATGATTGGGGCCGATAAATGTCTTGTTGCCTTCTTCCGCGGATACAAGGTCTCGACGATGAAGGGGTAGGAACGGGATCTTTTCTGCAAACGAGTTCTCCCAAGCTAGGCGGTAGGCGAAATGGCTTTTTTGCGTGCCCATGAGAATAACTAGACTCATGAATTGTTTCTGAACGGTCGGGGATACCAACTCCCGAGTTTGCGTAAGTCGGAAGACTGGGGTCCCGTTAAGTCCTGCGATGACGGCTCCAAGCGAATTATAATTATTTAATTGGCGTAATTTCTGAACAACGAGAACGGGAAGTCAGCTAATAGACAAAAACAAAAATATTTAGTAAGAGGGATAGATACTGGTAATCCTAACTAACCATTGCAATATTCATGAACTTTTCCAATGCCTGCGCCCGATGTTTGGGTTTGTCTCTGAACAAGACCATGCTCGCGACAAATAGAGCCAAGTGGTTGAACTCGTCAATCATCCTATTGACATTACACAAACCTTTCGCCGAGGTCCTGTCGTCTGCAGAGATGCTTACGTGTCGGACGAGCTCCCGTGGCCTAAATGAGCTAAACATGACCCAGTCGATACGTGTCACCTCGCGCGCAAATTCGTCTTCAGGAATTTCCATGAATACTTTCCACTGATCCTTTGACAAAACATATCTCGGAGACAGCTCTAGCCGTTGAGCTTCTTGTTGCGCAGATTCCACGCTCAAGAGAGTCAAGAAGGATTGGCTCGATATGCTGCCCGATCTATAAACGCTCGATGTAGTTGATAGATTGGAAAAGTTTGAAGCGAGGTCCTGGTTTTCATCGCTTAGATCCAATGCGCTCATATTGTTCATATTCTCGTCAGAGGACCGCGCAACGAAGGTTGCTGGCGAGCTTTGGACAGATGTGTCCAGGAACGTTTCAACATTTTCAGAGCTATTGGTATCATCATCGTAGGCCCATCCTAAATCATCATCCTCCACGAACTTTTCAATAAACGAGTTCATCTCTTTTGCTGCGAACGCGAACACAAAGTGCTTCTCCAGCGAGGCTATAAAATCTACCAAGCGCTTTCGTGTTTTTGAACCAGCAAAATCACCAGGGTATTCCGATACCCATTGTGACATGATATTGAGCAGTCTCAGGTGATCTGCATACCGCATCAACAGCGGAGACGATGCCGACCCAATATTTTCGAAGCGGCAGAGTACGGCCGAGAGGAGTTTAGCAGGAGTCGCAAATTTCCGATATAAACATAGGAATATACTGGCAAATTTGGCGTCTTGCTTTGACATGGGAGGTCCTAGAAGGCGATCTACAAGCTCATCGAATGTCGAGCCCTGATCGGTTTGTTTGTCCTTGCCAGTATCGGGACTGGAAGGAGGGCCCGTACCCTTCGGATCGTCACCGTCATCCTCCATATCCAAAAAACTGCTGAAAGCGTCTGAGCCACCACTGTGTCGCCAAGATGTCTGCAATCGCTGGTATGGGCCTTTATTGGATGTTATCTCCTCGGGGATGGTGCTTGTTCCTAGAGTTTCCCCTCTGTTCAACCGGTTCCCAGGAGGAGTTCTAGGAGGCACAGGCTGCGAATTACTTCGAACATTTCTCGATCCTTGAGCATTGGACGCCAGGTTTGAATCGTTTAGAGCGTTCTGGGTTTGAAGGTTGCTGTGATCCGAGGAAGGAGGATTGGCTAAGGTGGATTTGGGGGTTTCGGAGCTAGCACGAATATGCTGTCGGTTTTGGGACGGAATTGGGCGACGAGAGGAGGTTCGACTGGAAGAGTGTGTTAGAGGAATTGGTGAAGGCTGTAGGCTAGCTACATCTATATAGAGTGCACGTTAGCATCAGCAGCACGCAAGCCCAATTCCAGTCGCATTCAGAACAGCATTGTCGTTCGATTGGTAGTCTAGCAATCAAGGGGAAAGAGAAGTAGCAGCCCAAAAGAAAAAAATAATAATAAACAAGGTTAGGCCTTGTTCATTGACGAGCACGGAGAGCACGGTGAGCACATAGGTGAGGGTGATAGCAGCAGCAATGTGCGTTGAAAGGGTGTCCAGCCGACAAAAGACTAGGCGAGTCTCAGACCGCAAAAAGAAAAAAAGAAAAGGAGAACTAAGAACAGTGGGGAAGAGGCGGGAGGGACAACTAGCGTCACAGAACAGGGAAAATCGTATGGCGCGAACTTTTCTCAAACAACAACCAACCAGTTAAGTGCTTGGTTTTGGCAGGGAAACGAAATCATGCGGGCCCCACGAACGGGTTTTTGACGGGTAAATAATAATAAAGAATGTGAAAATGAAAATCTTTAAAAAAAAAAAAAGAGAAAAAAACCTCCAAGCTTTATTCCACCCAGGACCGCTTCAAGATGGGGAGCTGACTGTCCGAAGCAAGCTATATTGAGGGGCAAATAGTATATATGAGTGAGTGGTTGGTCGGAAGATCCAGTATTTATTTAAAATACTCTCCGTACAACTCAGTTCAAAATAACTTTGCAGCTACCTAAACAACATATACTACTTACTACTATATAATATACATTTACAGAAAGCAGATTGGGGGGAAAAGGAAGTAGAAATATATCTCTGATTAAAATTATAATTTAAATCGAAAACAAAGCTGTGGCTGGTAGTTGATACTTCTTGTTCTTGTTCCTTTTCGCTGTGTTTATTTCCTAGAAATACCTGCCGTTAATGTCTTGTCTACTGCGTATGGAGCAGTTAGATATCCAGGCCCAGGCAAAGACGCTAAAATAAAATTAACCCGCTGACTTGTGAGCGTGAGACATTTCGCTGTTGTTTCCATTTATTTATTATAAAAATAAATATCACCTGCAAAAATTGTTGACGTTCTAAATAACCCCCAAGACCCTCCCCCCCCCCCCGCAAGTCTGGCTGCAACTCCGCTGCATATATCTATCTAATCGCTTATCCATTATACGCACTTCACTTTGGTCATCCAGACTAGACCATTTCTCCCTGGCTTTCTCCCTGGCTTTCTCCCTGGCGACTGCTGAATATGCGTCCGTGTCTCGTGGTAGGACTCTTCTACTGCTCACCGGCCATGCTCTGAGCCCAATTCTCTCTCTCTCTCCCGCCTCTTCCCTCTTCCCTCTTCCCCCTTCCCCCCCCGGTCGACCAAAAAATACCTATCCGCACAGATCCTTTGGACGTTCCAGATATATTCAAAATTATTTTACTCGCGGGTTTTCCGCGTAGCAGAACGAACAAACACCTACACATTAAATATTTAGCCTGTTCTAATTCCATCAATTCTCCCCCCACCCCCCCGAAAATCGATATTGTAAGCCCCTTCTTCTTCCCTGAAGTAATGGCAATGGCAATGCCTTCCTGGCAGACGGGTGTTATATACTACTAGCTTTTAGCATTTTGGGATATGATCTGCTCTTATCTCTTTGTCCTTTCTTTCTCTCTCCTCCCCACAGCATCCCCCGCACAATTCAGGCCACAGACCCGTTGGCCGCTAAGCCCTTTATTCTATATCCTCCGTCCAGCTCCCACCATATAAAAATGTCCGCTCCACGCCCTCCGAGAACTCGCTCAACTAGTGAGGTCGCCCAGGATCGACCTCCTGCCCCCCAACAGCCGCGCCGCCCGCCTCTACAAAATCGCTCCCATTCGGCGCCCTCGTGGGACATCTACCCGGGGAATCGCTCCAGATCCCATGGTCTAGCAGAAGGGACCGTCATCGAAGAGAACGAGATGGCGCCCGCCAATGCAGACAAGGCAGAAAACTATGGCTCAACCAACGGCTCGAGTGAGGTATGTAAAAAAAAGCCCTCTCCTCAATTCCCCGTGAAAAAGCCGCCCCCCCCCGGCGGATGAATTGTTTAATTGTTCAATTTTTCAATTTTTTTGAATGCTGACACTCGCGATGCGCATGTGGATGCAATATTATTTTTTAAAAAAAAGCCTACTACTGCACCTAAACCTCGTCTCCCCCAGGTCAATTTGGCCATTGTGGGCGCACAAGGCGTGGGGAAGTCCACGTTTGTGCAGCGCGCATTGGACCTCAAACAGCCTCCCATCTCACGCTCCTCCATGAAGAAGATGTCCCTCGATGGAACCATTTATCTCGTACGACTGCTGGAAATCGCGAGCCACAAAATCGCGTTTGATGAAAACAGTCGACTCGTTTGGCCCAAATTTATAGGAGAGCAGGAAGTACCCGTAATCGACGGCGTTTTGGTTCTTTTTGATTCATACGACCCGAGGAGCGTGGTACAGTTTCCTCAAATATTTAGTAAGTTTTTCCTTTTTTAAAAAAAAAATTAAAATAGAAACTATACCCAAAACAATCGGAAATGTACCGGATAAAAAAATAAATAAATAAATAAACGGGGGAGGACATGGGGAGGAGGGCAAACGGCAAGGGTAAAATAATTTATTTTTGCTGGGTGGATGTTGAAGGATGACAAGGTGGGGGGTGCAGCCACCACCAGAAAAATCCTTACCAGCTGTGCGAGCTATTATGGCCCTTAGGATATTGGAAATGCATTTTTTTTGCGACTCCGGGGCGTCCGGGTATGTTTGATGAACCTCGATGCCGCCTAGCACCCGGCGCGCCTGATCATAGGCGGCAGGGTCTATCTGGGAGGGTGGCCCTTGGCCTTCGCATCTACACGCCACGACAATAAAAGGTATCGTAGCTTTCGGTAATGAACCTATCAGGGTAAATAATTCATTCCAATTAGTTGTCGTAAACTACCATATGAAAACGCATAGAATGTATGTATATATAATATATATATGTAAATAAATATATGGGTAAGTTTGTGAGCGGGCCCGCAAACTATTTCCGTAGAGGGTAAGATGATCCATGGGCGCGATATATATATATTTTTTTTTTTTAAAAAAGGAAAAAACTTACTAAATAATTTGAGGAAACTGTACCACGCTCCTCGGGTCGTTGCATTTCCAATATCCTAAGGGCCATAATAGCTCGCAC
>LGUA01000349.1:0-19652 GCA_001660665.1 Emergomyces africanus
CAACGAAGTGCTGGCTTGCGAAATATATATAGAAATATTTAATTCGCATTAAAGTCACCCTCGTATATTTGTCATGGGATCGAACGAGAGGTAGCAGTAGCTTTGGTGTGGCTTTGTGTGGCATTCTAAACAGAGACTGTTGTTAAATACCTTTGGGTGTGAGAGAGCTCCTGTGTCCCCGGATCCAGAGGTGGAGGAGGAGGAGGAGGAAGGCCGCGATGCGGTCTGATGCAACTTGCGATGATGTTTCGGTTTTTCTGGATGCGGGAGACAAACTGAACACCACCAACTGCCGCACCGGTTGCACCAGCGGTCCACCAGGCATTCTCGGCACTGCATAATCAAGGTGGGCTCATCATTGGGGAAGAGGACGGGGGACTTGGCAGCGGTGATTCGGGAGGAGTGGATGGGTAGCGGGCTCAGTAGCGGGAATTGGTGGTCAGGTGAGTGATTCCATACAGCCGGACGTTCCACTGAAGTGCGACAACCTTCGCATCCCCTGGGGCCGAGAGCAACTGTTGCGATCGCTGGGGAGAGGTATGTGGGTGGTTGCGCGTCGTTTCCTTCTACGGAGAAGAAGGGTTGGTGTTGCGGGCTCCGGCACAGCACCGCATCAAACGAGATGATTCCGTTACAAAGCTGCATTGTCTGGGCCCATCCGCTGGAAATTGGCTTCCTGAGCACCTTGCCCGACGGCTTGTACCACGGATGTCTCCACTCCAGCTGATCATGGTGATTGTCCTTGGCAGTGCAACTCATCTCGGCGGAGTTGCAGAGTTGATTGTCTGACTGGTGAGTTCCGGGTCGATCCTTCTTGGCGACTGCCGAAATGTGGTACGATTGCTGTCTGCCGTGCAAGGCACTCTGCGAATCGTCTTTTGGAGTAAAATGATAGATCCCCTTGACTCTTGGGGTGCCCTTTGGGCGGGACGACCTGACAGCATATTGCAAAGTTTGCATCAGCTTCCGTTCATTCAGGTTGAGGCACTCCCTGATAGACAGTAGGACGACGTTAAACTTGTCCGTCAAGATAATATCGGCGATGAGATCTGCGGGGACGGAGAGGCCATCTAGAATCAGAGTTCTGACATCTTGAAGGATAGACCGGCGTCCCAGATCAGAAAATATGCCCCTCAGGGGCCCGGAGTAGAAGTCATCTTCGGTCAAAGATTCATCCATGCGCTCGCTCCTCCACACCTCACCTCCCGCGTCTATGGGGCCCATTGACGGTGGTGGCTGAGCTCCGCGACAACTTGTCAAATCCATATGCCGAAAGACGTAGGGGGTATCCATTATGGTGGAACGGAAGGCAGTGCATGTGGATGCTAGCGAAAGTAGAGACGAGATCGAAAGATACGGTGCGATGTGGTCGAGGATAAGGGAATTAGACAGGAGGTCTAGCAAAGAAATGGGTAACCGTTTGCCTACGGGCGCAACGGCGCAGTCAGGGAGGCAAGAAAATTGGGGAGAAGCGCTGGTAATCTGGGTGGCTCGGCCAACTAAATGGTGCTTGTAAGCAGCCATTGCGCCAGCGGTGATTGTTTCTGTTTCATGCATTTCGGCGCAGCGGCAGGAAGAAGCAGAAGAAGAAGCAGAAGTCGAAAAGGAAGACGAAGAAGAAGAAGAAGGAGAAGGAGAAGGAGAAAAGGAGACTGATATTGCTGTTGCCGGATGCGCCTCGATTTCCTGGAGAGCAGCCCTAGCATTCGCAAGTTCTGTTTCTAACAGATGGATCGTCGATTGAAGGACAACGGGCATGGCCTTTGTGTTGAGAGGGTCAATGGCGCTCATCAAAGTAGTCCAGAGCTGCCCTTGGGCCATATCAGGCCCGCTGATATGGGGGATTTATATATTATTTATTAGTATTGGTTGTAATTTTTGTTTTTATTAGTTATTTTTATTTATTTTTAAATTTTTTCCTTTAAATAGAACGCGTGGCGGGCGAATCTCGAATCTAGAGCTTGCGGAGAAGAAGCCTAAAGGCGTGGGCCGAGGAGGGGGCAGTCAAAACTGATAGCCCTAAGCCGTAGTAAGGATGGCAAGGAACTGACAAACTGAGTATCCCGAAGATACCGGCCAGCGGGCTGGGCTGGGCTGTGAGAAAAGAGGGGCAGGCAAATGTCAAGCCTGCAAACGAAGAGAACAAGAGAAAAAAGAGGATTAAGAAAATTAAGGGAAAAAGCTTTTGGGACGTGGACGTGGACCTGGTAGCTCCCCAAGCGGGCAAGGGTGGGAAAAAGTGGGAATCTGAAAAATCCAGATCGAGATGGGAGATGGGATTGGATATTCTAGAGGCTGTTTGAGTTTGGGGCAAGACTTTGTAAATATAAAATAAAGCTCAGAAGGTCCATATAAAAAAGCGGTGCGGATGAAGAATGAACTCCCGAACAGAAAGAAAGAAAAGGACGGAGAGAACAAAAGTGCTAGATTTAAATAGTTATTTTATACCACCCAGGAATAGCGGGAGGTAAATAATGGTGAATGCGGTGAGAAACACACAAAGCTGCTGCTGCTCTAAGATAGCCGCAAAAATAAAATATCAAATCAAATAGTCGAGTTATTCCTTGCATAAATAGTACCAGAGGCTGAGTTGGCGCGAGCTCGGCCAGCAAAAATGTCAAGGGGTTGGTTGCTTCGTGAGTAGCGTCTGGGCGGGACACGGAGTGCGGCGGTGGGAGAGATTATATTGGACACCGTCAAAAACCCTGGAAAAGGAGCTTAACACGGGGAGTCTAATGAAATTATTCAGATATTTACAGAAGGAAGACAAGGGCACACATGGGAGAAGGGCTGGTCAAATGTCTTTGGGGGGTTGAGGGTTTTGGTCAGTTGAATATGTACTGTACATAAATAACTACTACTCCGTAATGAATAATAGTATTATATTATATTATATATCAAATCAATAATTAAGTACTCTGTACTCCGTATATTTTGAATGATAAGATTAGAAGTTACCACCCAGAGTTATTTTTATCTTCAAACTCCATCGCCCGTACAGAACTCCCCATCCACACTGTGAATAAAAATAAATTAAAATAAATTAAAATAATGACCATAATGCTACTATTTAAGAACTTGGGTCCGGCGTCAGAGGGGGGAGATGGCCATTGCTTTCCGCCTCATCCTCCACAACCCAACCCGCAGAGACATTGCATCGTGCATCATGCATTTTGTTTTGTCCATCCACGAGCTTAGATATATCCCCGCCAAGTTCACATTGAGCAATGAAAATGAAGTGAAGTGAAGGTTTAAAAATGAAAGGAGGAAAAAGAAATCATTCTGTTAGCTAAAAACATTGTTGAAGTCGTTTAACTCCCGAAATCGACATGATTATCAACCAAGACCCTAGCCCGGGTTATATAATCTGCCTTTGACACTCACTGTACTCGGTACGGAGTATTGTATCCACCATTTCGGACTCTCATGCCATGCACGGAGCAGAGAGAGAGCCAAGGGATAAGCGCTATCTCTCATACCCGACCTCCGCCATCCTCAATCAACACTGACTTCGCTGAGGACAACAAATCTTCCACTATCAAAGCTTGAACAATCACAATGGTGAGATCTTCAGTGGCAAGAATCAATCAAGGATTGTAAATAATTATTGACATGTATGTCTGTCAGTCTCAGTGTAAAGTCCGGAACATCTCGATAGGCGACGAAGGCTTTCTACTTATCCTGACAACCGGGTTACCTAGTGGATATCAGGGACATTCACACAAAAGATACAAGCCTACAATTTGTAGATACTATCTCAGATTCGCGACTTCAGGATTTTTCGAATTTTGCGGGATTGAATCCCTTGACAACACCGACTGAAAATATTTTCCCGCGTGATGAGAATGAGTACAATGAGCTATTTCTGCTGCCCGAGCATATTCTGCTTATCCTCACATCTAACAAATCAATCGAAATCAGCAATGTCGCCCTTCAAAAGAGGTCAGTTTTAGTGCTGGGGTATATGTGTCCTGCGAGTATGGAAGTGAAGTCTTCATGAGAATATGCCAAGCTCCATGGATAATCACGTTTGGCTCGGTCGATGAGGCATTGGTCCGCTCAAGATGCAGTTCATGTCCTACCGAAGCCAGAGGTCGAGGATGGTGCGATAAACTGTCTCATTTGCCTCCAGTTCATAGATGAAGGCCCTGAAGCTAGTGAATTACCATGCAAGCATACTTTCCATCCTGAATGTACCATATCATGGCTAGCAAGTAAAAATTCTTGCCCTATATGCAGAAGGCCTCCAGTGCAAGTTCTACCAATGAACTATGAAACTTAAGAAGTTACAGGATGGGTATTGATTGCGGTGTGCGTGTTTTCCTGTACCATGTACAACTCTCTAATTTAAACTCAAGTACCTTAGTTATTGAAACATCATGTTCGCGATGATAAGAAGCAGGATGAGCTTGTAAAAGCAATCAGTGGACTCGCTTTTCCTACTCTTCGGTACAGGTAGCCAGCAAAAACGTTGTGAAACCTTAATCTCAGTTTGACATTCACGGGTTGAATAAGCTAGTCAACAAAAGAAAAGAAATGAAATGATGACTTGATCTAACTAAAATACAGCTAACTGGTTTATCCAGCCATCAAATCGTAATCTCATTATATCTCCCAAATGGGTTGACCCATCCGCTTCCACTGCCACCTGTTCCAAGTCTCGAAGAGTTTGATCTATATATTCAGCAGCGCCACTGAGTTTAAGGATAAGTGAGATGGCACGATGAATGCTGAGAAGCCGAGGAGATGGTGGGTCAATCGTATTGTTGGGACTGAGCATCAGGGTGCGAGTAACAGGGAAAAAAGGATCACTTAGAAAACCGCCCTCAGCGGAATGAATTCTATATTCATGTGCTCTGCCCGTCGGCTCGAAATATATCTGGAATTCGCCAAAGAGCCGGTGGTTATCAAGTGTTAGTGTGACAGCGTTTGATGGGCTGTCGATCTTCGCGCCATCAATGAGGTGAGTGATGCCAGGATCGAACATGTCCAGAATCCGGAGTACATTCTTCTTCGACTCGCTCTTAAGACCAGTTAGTGAAACCCTAGACACGGCAGGGTTTATTCATACCAGATCTCCATCCGCAGAAGCAACCTTCGTTAGACAATGAGGCAATATATGGGCGACTTCCAGATACCGGAAGTTATCACGTCGCTCCATTTCTAGAAGCTTTCTGTCATCATCCATGCAATTTTTGTCCCTCGCACGACGCCTTCTAGCTTCTGTTATGTCAAATTTCCGGGTCACAACGCATCGATGGTGATCACGGACAAGGCAGTCGTGTCTCAAGACGGATATGCGCTGTTTTGTGCCAGTGGGGGTCGATGTTTGTATTGTGGACAATGAGGTGGGTGTTGGTTGCGGTGTCTTGACGGATGAGGCTCTAACTGAATTGCTTGAGTCAGAAGGTGATTGCAAGGTACTGGAGGAGACATGAACACACGTGGAAGAAAGAACTGCGTAACCATATAGTCCGCAAACTCTTCAAAAGCACCCCTCACACCGCTTCGCGCCGCCGGCTTCCAGGAACTGAAATCCTCAAAGTATGATAAAGCCAACGTAATGTTAGACGTAACACCAGCCAAATTCTCATGTAGGAATGTGAAGAAAAGAGCTAAGAATGAGTCTTTTGAAGAGATATAGTCAAGCGTGGCTTGTATCAATTTCGCAGGCTTGTACACTCTTTCTGTTGCTCGTTCGAGGCCGTAGTCCCTGATAAATATATCAAGGAGACTCCTCGCGGAATCAAATTGCTGTGGAGTCAGCGAGAACGGTTCTGAAAAATCCAAAACTCCCTCAAGTGATGACTGATGCCTGTGCGACGACATTGTTGCTTGGATAGAGAGAGTTGCGCTGGAGGTTCAGAGTGCTCGCAGTCTGTTGCATTGAATATCATGTAAGCCTGGTCTGCGCCGGAGTAATTATCAGGCCGGGGTGAAGATCACACCATCCTCAGTGTGGCGTGGCTCCCCGCTGAAGAACATCATCCCCACATCAACCAAGGATGCCTGCGAACTTGAAAGTCCCACAACTCGAACTGATTCATCATATGATTCAGAGTGAATCACTCAATAAGATCTGAGATCGCTTTTGTCGCTAACTGCGGCAAACAAACCGTAACTCGCATCCGTCGCAACCTGGAGGTATTCGGAAATGTTAGAGCACCTCGCAATGGTGTCGGACGCCCGCGAAGTATCAGCCAACCCATGCTTGAAGCCCTCCGTGAGCACTTAAAAGAGAAACCAACTCTTTATCAGGATGAGATGACAGTATTCCTATGGGACGAATTTGGAAAGCATGTCACAATCCAGAGCATAAGCAGAGCACTTGCATCCGTTGGATGGTCCAAGAAGGCAGCTCGGCAGATTGCCAAGGAACAAAATGCAGACTTACGAGACTATACCTGCACAGCCTATCTCCTCATTCGTCATATCAATTGGTCTACGTGGATGAGTCGGGCTGTGATAAGAGGGCAGGTTTTCGGCGAACCGGCTGGTCTCCTCTTGGTCTAACACCGGTCCAGGTTTCCAAATTCCACTGAGATCAACGTTATCAGATATTGTCCGCCTACACTCAAGAGGGTGTCCTTTTATCACGAGTGTTCCAAGGCTCAACTGATGCGAGCATGTTTGAGGATCTTATTGAGCAACTTCTCCAGCACTGTAACAGATGGCCGGAGCCAAAGTCCATAATAATTTTGGATAATGCATCCTTTCACCGTCCTGAGCGGATTAAACAGATGTGCCTGAATTCAGGAGTTAAACTGATGTATCTGCCATCATACTTTCCGGATTTAAACCCTATCGAGGAGTTCTTCTCTGAGCTAAAGCATTTCCTCAAGCGGAGGGGGAACGAGTACGAAGAAAACCCAGGTCAAGGTTTCGACGCTTTTCTTGAGTGTCAGTGTTGTTGGCTCAAGGGTGCGGAGTGCCGAAGGTCACTTTCGGCATGCAGGTGTCACTATTGAAGAATATAAACCGCATGCTTTGGCTGCATAGATCACATAAGTACGAAAGCAGATAGATAGTCAGGTATCAAACGAAGTCTATGGCATGTGCTAGTAATAAATGTCTTCTCACCCCTCAACATTACAATTATGGTTGTCCGCCCCAAATCTACGGGCAATACCCCATTTCACACCCCGATTCTTGAAGTATTCAGGGTCACCCAGATCGTCAATCTGGTCCAGATCTAGCCCATCGTCTAGAGCCACATCACACGCTTTTCGAAACTCATCCTTCCACGATACATTCCCAACCTGCGATTGTTGCCAGTCACAGTATGCTTGAACATTGGCATCACGAAGACCTGTTATATTAAGACGCGGAGGCTTGGCTGAATAGACATGCGTGCCTTCCGAGGCCGGTGGTGATGATGACAGAGCCGGTTGCGGGGTCTGTGTTGGGAGGACATTTGTGATGGTAATCGGTGGGTAGGTTGACTGACTCGGATGTAAGGCGATTATGACCCTTTTGTCCTTCAAGCCGTCGCCTCTCTGCCCTATAGAATTGTTCGCGGATCATGCCAGGCACGTCCTCATGAACCTAATTTCTTCCCACTCTGCACATACCTGACCAGGCACAAAAGTTCATCCTTCTAGAATTTATAGTGTTTCTTCCCGTAAGGGTCCTGCCAACAATGTGGCCCTAATTCACAGGATCCAGGACAGCGCATTAACGCATAGACATGTTTCCAGGCAGCAGGTTCTCTAGTCAATTCCTCCTCCGCGGCCATCTCTCGGTCAAGATTTTGAAGCATGCCCTGAGTAGCAGATGAAGTACCTCGTTTGTCAGCCGTCCTGCAACTGGCTGTTGAACCTTGGCTGTCTTCTATGTAGTTGAACGATATAATGAGTTTCATTCTCTTGCCAGCAAGAAAGTGATCACCCCATTCAAAAAGCTGTTTCTCAATAGCAGGCCAGTCAATACTCGTCTGATCAAGCCGTCGGGTGAGTTTATCTTGAAGCCGAGAAACTGATACCACAACGGATGTATCATCCGATACAATGCTTCTGTGGGGGTATTTGTGGCACAATAACTCCTTCAACTTCGGGTGAAGAAAGAGGCTTCAATAGAATCTAGGGGCAAGAACTAGATCTTGTTCTGTATCTTTGACCACTGTTCTATTGTTGAGGGTAACTTTTCATTCAATTCAATAGTGAATACAGGTTGGTGGATTCTCATCATACGCCCGCCCCTCTACTCAATCGCTGAATTGTAGTAGTGGAAGTTTATTCGTCTGCAAGATATTTAACTGAAAAGTGGGATATTCGACTGGAGTTGTAGGGTTGGCGTTGCTAAGGCTAAGGTTTGACGGCGAGGAGGGGGTATGACAGAAGTTTTCACGGGTTGGTGCATTTCACGACTCGAATGAATAAGCACTATCGTTGTTATTAAGGCTGAAAGAGTCAGATCTCATCTTTTTGAGTGGTATGGGACTTCTGTGGTTAGCAATGTTTTGTCAAGGCTCACATTCTACACTGCCTCAGCAACTGTTGTTTGCCGGCAAACAACAGCTGCAGGCGAGGAACACAAATTCGGCCGACACAACTGTTCAGTTGTTGGCTTATTTTGTCGCATCAGATAATAAGAAATGTTCTGTATGTCTATTGATGTCTATTAGGGTCAAAACATAGATAGGTTGGTCAGGAACGGGAGTTCCTGAGGTTCCACAATCTTCCGTGGAAGATTCTCTGATGCACGCCTGATTGGCCTTATGCAGAAGATAAAGAGGCATAATGTGGTCTCTAAGTGAGTTGGCCAAATAAGCAAGCTACTTTGTGCACCCTGTCAAAATTTGTATGTAGAGTGACTTTTAAAACAAAACATAAAACGCATGTAAGTCAATCTACATATAAATTTTGGCAGCGTGCACAAAGTGGCTCGCTTGGTGATAGAATATGTTAACTAACTACAAATAGACACGTCTTTCAATACAGGACTTTATGTATTTCCTGTTCTGTACGGAGGAGTACAATAGGAAAGTTACGTACGAGAAGCGATTGCCCCGGAGTATTAACTACAACTAAATTCTTGGCAGTGGCGCCGGGAAACAATCATCATGTGACTGTAAGGTCAAACCGATTTCGAGAATGACTGTACGAAGTACTCCCGTCCAGAGTACTTAGTTAAAATAATGCATGTATGAGATGTCTAGCTGCTCTTTTTACTTTTATATACTTTTTTTGCTGGCCCGCCCTTGACTACAACCATTCATCTATCTCTATTTATTTATTACAAGATTCTATTGGGCGGTGTTCTTCTTAGGAGGGAGCTCTGCTCTAACTTTGCTGCTTGGAGTTGCTGTATCAGAGCGTGGAGGTTGGATTGGAGCCTTGATTCCTTGCAGGGGATGATATTATATGATGGGCAAAGAAAAAGAAAAAAAAGAAAGATCACAAGACTCAGTGGGTACTCTCCCTCTCCCTCTCCCTCTCTACTGCGTATCTACTGCGTAGAGCTTTGATTCTTGAACCAACCTTAAGGCCTTGCTCTTGGACTTTTGTGGGTACATACAGGGGCGGTCCGAAAAAAAGTGAGCAAATAGCGGGCCTGTTACATACCTACAGTAGCTCAGTAGCTGCGTGTTTAGGCATTCGTGGGGAGGAGGAAGGGGAATCGGGACAGACAAAGACTATTTGAACGGAGTATCTGGGTTGCCGATGGGCTGAATTCATATATATATATGTATATATAACCTTCTAGTTATCTCTTATCTCGGGGTTTATATACGCGGACGCATGTACAGTACTTAGTTGGTACGCATTTTTGCCTTCTTTTTGACGTGCTGAAGCCAGGGTAATTTGTTTGCTGTGTTGGAGAAACTCAGAGCATTTGAGATAGATATTCATGACAGAAAAGAAGAAATTAACCAGTAGTAGTAGTAGTAGCATATCGGATGAAAGCTGCAAGTTGTTTTTGCCTACCTGGAGGTTACCCACCTACACGCAACTATATAGTTATACATGATCATGCCAAAAAAAGAGAAATAAAAACGAAAACATATGGAAAGGGGGAAAAAAGGTCTTCTTAAAGACACGGGAGAGGGTGAACGGGTTTAAGCGGCGGGTTTGGTTAGGTTTCGTAGGCAAGGAAGGGTAAGGCAGAAGAGAATATCAGGTATAGGCAAATCAAACAGCAGAACATACTGCGTATATCCGACCATAGGAACACAGCTAGGTCTGTACGCAAGGGCAAAGTCAAGATCAGATCAGAAGGCCGATCCCGTTCTCGAAAATGATCCATATTCCACCAGCCATAGCTCGGTTGGGCCAGAGGTGCCCGGGGTCAATGGGTAGAAGATGTGTGAGTAAGGGGATTCGATATTTAACCTTCAACCCTCGCCTCCCCCCTTCCTGAGAAGTTGGCTAGCAAAAGCAGACCTCAACTTTCCCAGGACATCTCGTCCCCAATTTCCAGTCACGTCCAAAAGAATGGTGCGCCCCTTCTTATTTTTTCTCTTCTTATTCTCTCCACTCTCATTTCTCCATCTCGCTCTCTAAACTACAGCATATCCATTGGTTTTACTTGAAGAATTTCTGCAAACTGACTTCCTTGTCGTCATGCTTGTTCAGCACCTTGGCTGTCGCCAGGTCGAAATCCTCCTGTGTAACATGTACACGGCGCTCGCGCAACGCATACATGCCGGCCTCGGTACATACGCCCTTGAGCTCTGCGCCGGAACAGCCGTTCATCTTCTCGGCGATTTTGGTGAGGTTTATGCCCCGGGTAAGGTTCATGGATCGGGAATGGATGCGTAGGATGTCTGCACGGGCTTCGACACTGTGGGGGTGATTTAGGATGGTTAGCTGGAGGATTCAGGTATAAAAATTTCACGTTTCCTGCGGTTCTTCTACAATAATTGGAGACCGTAGGAGTATTGGGTGCGTTTGATCGGAGTTTTGTGGTGTGAGTATGGGATTGACTTACGTGGGCGGTGGGAATTCAATCTTTCGGTCGATTCTGCCAGGTCGAAGGAGCGCAGGGTCGAGAATATCGAGACGATTGGTAGCCATAATTACTTTGATGTTCTTCGTAGGTTCGAACCCATCCAGTTGATTTAGGAGTTCCAACATTGTGCGCTGAACCTCTGAGTCTCCTCCACTGCTACCTTCCACCCGACTGGATCCGATACTGTCGATCTCATCCATGAAAATGATACTGGGGGCATGTTCGCGAGCCATAATGAACAACTCCCGGACCATTCTGCTTCCTTCGCCAATATACTTCTGCACCAACTCCGAACCACTCACCCTGATAAATTTGCAGTCCGCGTGATGTGCCACCGCTCGTGCGAGTAGAGTCTTTCCAGTACCTGGGGGCCCATATAAGAGCACACCCTTTGGTTGTGCAATACCTAGCGACTCGAAGAGCTCTGGGTGGTTGAGGCCGAGCTCGATAACCTCTTTGATTTCCTTGATTTGTTGGTCCAGGCCACCGATCATGTCGTAGGTACTGTCTGGCACTTTCTCGACCATCATGAGAGAAACGAGAGGGTCAACGGATGAGGGAAGCATCTTTTCGAGCTTGTAAGAATCTGAGAGTAATGACACTCGCTTCCCTACTGTGAGCTTGGAAATATCGACATTATCCGCGACATCGACAACTAGGTAAGTTTCACGATATGGTTAGCTGTGTTTGTAAATGATGGGATGTGATGTAGGCATAGCATGGGTGAAAGAGTAAGTAAAACATACCATATTTTCCCTCTGGATGTACCTTGACCAGCACTTTCTTGGTGCCCATAACCTTGACCACCTCGCCGACGTAAGATCCCGGTTGTTGTAACAGGCCTAGCTCTTCCCGTAGCAGCCTTACTCTGGAGTTGTAGTCGTTCCGCTGTGCTTCAAGTCGTCTTAGGACAGCTTGGCCCTGGATGATTTCGAGCTTCATGCTCTCTATCTTGTTTCGAAAGTAGTTATCGAGCGCCATGGTTGCGGTTTTGGCGGGTGGTTAGAGCTTAGGAGTTGAATAATTGAGGTTTTGCGGGTTGAGGTTCGAGAAAACAGGAAGGAAGATCCGGGCGCAATCAAGATTATTACAAAATGGTAATTCGGTATTGGATGAGCAGATACGGGGTTGAAGAGTAGAGTGCTCCCTAGCTGTTAGGTAGCTATAAGGTGTTCGTCACCGTCTTCTCTCTCTCTTCTCTTGTTCTGATGCGAATGGAATGTTCCCGTTTAACAACAAAGCCTGGACAAGACAGCTTAATGTTTAGTCAGCACAAAATGGTTTGGCCTGTTTGGTGTGTTTGGCCTGTTTGGTGTGTTTGGTGTGTTTGGTGTGTTTGGGGTGTTTGGGGTGTTTTTTTTATAGAAATAGGCAGGGAGGTCTGGCTGGTCAGGCGGCGCCTTCGAGCTTCTTTGCTGCAGATGACTTTTGGACGCCGAACAGAGACGGCGAGTGCAACAGGCGACTGACGACTGACAACTGCCCCATCCTCCGCCGCATCCGCTGCCAAACTCCTGCAGATACTCAGCTCATGCTAATCTGCAGCAATCTTCTTTCTTTGCTGGCTAGGGGAGTTTATGTGGTTTTCTGAAGCTGGTGTTGGACAGAGCTCTCTACCAACAAAACCCCCCATGGGCTTCGTGCCGGATAGCTATAAGCTCTTCAATACCGTAACAGAGAAAAAGCACTGGAAGAATAATATATATATATTGTTCACCAATATTCCCCCTCTCACTCTGATATGATTTATTGTCAAAGTCGTTCTTGGAAGGCCCTTTCCTTCCCTTTGCGTTACCAGAGCTGCACCATTGCGCAAACCAAACCGGTGAATCCCACTTCATCTTCGGCACCATGACATCCCCCAGTGATAGCCGGGATCCTCAGCGTGAATCGCAGTCTACGTCAACTTCGGCGTCGTCAAGGAATACCCCCATTGTCCAGACAGAGCAAGTCTCTCAACCCTCACCGGATACCCCTCAAGGAGCGTCTTGGACCGCTGAACCGCCGTCCAGAACGACATATGGTTAGAAAGCTATCTAAAGCTACTGATTAATATATTTTAAGCTTTTGCTATTCTATTGCTAACATGGTACTAGGCACAATGGACTCGCAGGATATTGCTGGACTCGAGTCAACGCCAGACGAGACTTATCAGCAACCCCCCGTAACCACCTATGAACCGATACGATCGTCTCTCGTCTCCGGGCAGTCGTCGGATCGGAACCCCAAAAAGCCACCTACCATACGCAGAACCTCTGCAAAACCATATAGAGGTCAAGAATTCTCAGTAGATGATGATCCAAAGGAATACGAGCAGGACAATGCACATTATAGACATGCCTCTGGAAGATCGAACGCGTCACTCCGTCGAAGAGGACCTCATACCCAGCAAACTACACTTCAACGCGTTGATTCGAGAGATGAAGGTTCTGATAATACGTCACCGGCTGAATCCAGCGGTCGTCGCCTCAGTACTGGTGGGGGCGAACCCTCTGGGCGTAACATGAGCGTTGATGGCGATGACGACTCGCGCAGCGAGGCAAGTGATGCGGAAAGCTTCACGCTTAAGGATCGACAACAGGCCATTAACGAGACCCATCCATTTGGTATAAGGATTTGGAAACCTGCTCTTTACAAGAAGTTTCGATCTGTTGAAAAAACTGCAGAAGGAGATATTCATTCGGTGCCCGGAGAGCGAGTTAGCAATTGGCTCTCTATGACCAATTTTTTGTGGTCAATCATTTTCGGTTGGTGGTTGGCACTCGCAGCATTGCTTGGGGCGGCTGTTTGCGTTCTGTTTGCATTTTCACCTGATGCTAGGGCCTACGCAAAAGTGTTTTCTCATCTGGCTCTCTACCTTCTCTATCCCTTTGGGTCCTTTGTTCGTCTTGAATCCGACGAAAACTACGCAGATGAAGATGAAGGCGAAGGCCGCAGTATCAGCGAGTATGAACAATGGCAAAGCGGAGATCTTGAACATGGAAGGCTTTTCTTCGGTCCCGTTGCTGGTAGGTCATTAGTTGGACGTCGCAGAAATAGCCTCGAGTCCGCTAGCGAACATGATAGCCTGCTGGGTAGGACGGGAATCGGTTCCCCGGACGAGGGTACTTCAAAGGTCAAAAGGCGCTTTTTCGGTCGCGGGGAATGGACGATTGGAAGAGTCATATTTTATACTTGGTTCTACTTCGTAGTCGGCCCGTTGATGCTCATCGTTTCCCTTGTCTGTTGGATGATGGTCTTCTGGATCCCCATGGGTAGA
This sequence comes from Emergomyces africanus, assembly GCA_001660665.1. Taxonomy (NCBI): domain Eukaryota; kingdom Fungi; phylum Ascomycota; class Eurotiomycetes; order Onygenales; family Ajellomycetaceae; genus Emergomyces; species Emergomyces africanus. The sequence goes on from LGUA01000349.1 coordinate 14,210, forward strand.
GTCACTCTCATTTTATTCTACCATCTGCGCCGCCACCCCTTAGCACTCTCGTTCCATTCTGATGCAACCTACACTCGATCACCCTCTCGGCCTTCTTCGTCGATCTTGCTTTGTACCTACCGCGCAGCTGGCTACAAATACTGGAAATACACCATTGACGGAACCAATATTTTCTTCATTAACCTCCTTGCTGTGGTTCTGTTCACCATTCTGGATTATTTCGTTCTAAGCAGGATGCTGCACGTAACATCGTGGATAACTCATCCTGGTTTGGTATTTTCACTGGCTCTCGTTTCCATCATCCCTCTAGCTTATTTCATCGGGCAAGCTGTTGCGTCTATTTCCGCTCAATCATCAATGGGATTAGGTGCTGCTGTCAATGCGTTCTTTTCGACGGTGGTCGAGGTATATCTCTATTGCATTGCCCTAACAGAAGGCAAAGCCCAACTCGTGGAAGGGAGCATTATTGGTAGCATTTTTACCGGTATCCTCTTCCTTCCTGGGTTGTCTATGTGCTTCGGGGCCATCAGACGCAAAACCCAACGGTTCAATGTTAAATCTGCTGGTGTTACGTCTACAATGCTCCTCTTTGCTGTCATTGCGGCATTTGGTCCGACCTTGTTTTATCAGGTCTACGGCACTGTATGTATTAGAATTCCCTTCCCACAACCTTTCTTTTTTACCTGATGCTGACATGGTTTTCCGCATAGCATGAATTAAAATGCATGTCCTGCACCTCCCTTGGTTTGGGGGGAGAGAGGGACTGTCGTCGGTGCTACTTTTCCGAAATACCGGCAATAGACGACAAGTTTTTCCTCAAAGCAGTGCAACCGTACTCTTGGTTTGCAGCCCTTCTACTTTTCTTATCCTACGTCATTGGACTCTGGTTTACTTTGAGGACCCATGCCGCTGTTATCTGGGCTAGCGAACTTGATGAGAAAAGGACACTGCACACCCCACACCCACACACCCCACATCTCGCCCCTCAAGAATCCACTGGGTCCATCGGAGAAGCCAAACAACACACCTCCGCTAACGGGCAACAGGTCGGCCCTGGCAGTATTTATCAGTCAAGGGGATCCATTCGAGATTCTCAGCTATACGCTCGCATTCTCGGTCAGTCGTTGAAACATGTTGGCCTGGGGCAAAAGTCGAACGATGGCAATCCGGAACAACCCTATTCGACCACCCCTGAAAACCAAAATATCACTCCTCACCTGGTCCCTCCCAAGTACCATGATAACATAACCGCTACCATGTCCCTACCGGGCCTATCGGACGAACAGAATGAAATATTCGTCCGTAAAGTCACAGAGGTGGCTGCTACGGCCGCTGCTGTTGCAGCCCGCGATGTTGCAAGTCGTCCAAAAAAGCCACCGGCTGCCTCTCACATTTCGGAGCATTCCATGAACAAGCCCGTTGGCGGAGCCAGCACAGTAATCCATGAAGACGGGGAGGAAGGCGGCGTGCTTGGTGAAACCCATGGTGCTGCGGGTGGTCACGACGCGCCAAATTGGAGCAAGTTGAAAAGCTCCGTCATTCTTCTCGGCGCCACGTTGCTATACGCAGTCATCGCTGAGATATTGGTAAATACAGTTGACAGCGTGCTAGATAATGTCGATATCGATGAGAAGTTTCTGGGTATTACCCTCTTTGCACTGGTTCCAAATACTACGGAATTCTTGGTACGTGATTTCTAGATCTTTTATAGTTCTCCTCAAAATGGGCTCGAGGAACGATTAAGCTAATGCCTTCCGCAATAGAACGCCATATCGTTCGCCATGAATGGAAATATAGCGCTCTCAATGGAGATCGGCTCGGCATATGCCCTTCAAGTGTGCCTTTTGCAAATACCGGCGGTGGTACTATTCAGCGCAATATACGCTCAATTCGTAGACCCAACACAGCTCCTAGAGCATTCTTTCAAGTAAGTTTTATTCTTCCAGGTTGAATTTCCCCCCCCACCCCCAAGAACAATGACTAAACACCCCTTGTTAAAACAGCCTAATATTCCCACAATGGGACATGATCACTGTCATCCTCTGTGTCTTCCTCCTTTCTTATGTGTACGGCGAGGGAAAGAGCAACTACTTTAAAGGCTCCATCCTTGTCCTTACATACATCTTTGTCATTGTCGGCTTCTATCTCTCGAGCTTTAACGACATAAACGCCATGCGTGTTGATCCGACAGATAGCTTGGCGGTTGGGGAAAGTGCTGTGTTTCGGACGGTGGGAAGGGCAAAGGGAGGGAGGGCTTATTAATACTAAATCATATTCACCTGTTGCTTTTTCAATAATTTTCTTTTCCGGGCAGGGAAAAGAGTGTGTAGGGGTTCAGGCATGGTAGGCGGGCTGGGTATTATTATGTCATGATTATGGCTAATCATAAAGGGGCATGGGAGTGGAAGTAGATGTGTAAGTGGAATTGAATATAACATTATTTTGGGCGTGTTCTTGGTAATGTATGCACATAACATAACATAACATAACATAACATAACATAATATCTGTATATATTTAGCTGGCGCTTGTTCTCTTTTGTCTTGCCTTTAGCGGCGTTTGGATTTGATTCAGAACTTGTTGATCCTGTACAACCACACGCAAGAGGAAAAATTGATACTCCCATATATTATGATTTTGTTCTCCAATTGATTAATGTGTAATGTGTACCTCCATTCGTCCATCATATATATTTATGTCTTTTTCTTCTCTGGTGTGGATTTTTAATTACACCATTATATCCATAACTGAGAGCTTTTGTAACATTTTGGATAATAGTATGTATGGATGATGGTTTTTTCGTAATTAAACCTATTTGTTCTTCTTGTGCTATTATTACTCATTCTATATATTGAAAAAAGAACCCTCTTTACGCTGTAAATCTAGCTGTAGTTATAACTTATGCCTTTGTTTTTCATCTTTTAATCGAGAATTTCTTTTCTTGATATCCTTTTGCAACATAAAAATGAAAGAGCCGTTGTCATAGCTTGTATGGTGTTCTTTTTTTAGAGAAAAAGGGGGAAACAGGTTGGCTCGACATAACATGGGAAAAGAAAAGAAAAGGGAGCAATGTCGTGGAAGCATAAAAAATAAAAAATAAAAAATAAAAAATAAAAAATAAAAATAAAAAAAATTTAAAAAAAATTAAAAGAAGAAGAAAAAAAGCCTCCCTCCATCAATCTCCAAACAAGGTTTTGGTAACACTACTTAATTCTTCCCCCATCCCTCAATAGCCGCATCCACATCCTTCCTGTACTCCTTCTGTTTATAACATTGCTCTAAAAACACCTTATACTTAACCTCCAGCAGCTTCATCTCATATTCATCCGTGCTCGGCCTCACCATCTTCCCCGGTTTGCTCATCCTGTCCATGATATCCCACAAATCTTCCGTCTTGCCCTTCTCATCCGCACTCGCCGCTTTGGCGCCCAACATCGCCGCCCCATGACACACAGCGGCATGTACGTAGCGGGGGATAATCACGGGCATCCCGCACGCTGACGCGATCAGTTTCATTAATATGTCGTTCTGGCATTGGGAGCCGGACATGAAGATCGAGGTGATGTTGTGCCCGGCCTTGTTCATTGTTTCGATGATTTGCTTCGTCTGCAGCGCGATGAATTCGAGCGTGGCGTAGTAGTAGAGGGCTAGGCCGCTGACGGATTTATCACTGGAGAGACCGATGACGGAGCCGGACATGGTTGGGTCGGCGATCGGGGAGCGGTTGCCGAAGAGATCGCCGTAGAAGAAGAAGTGGCGGCTAGGTAGGATATTGTGGGCGCTTGGCTCTCTGAGGTCATTTCTTTCAGGTGCTCGTTCAGATAGTCGTAGATGTTTGTATGATAGGATTCGGAGACGGAAAGCGCCTGGTTGAAGGCGGGATGGGTTTCGATGACGTGTTTGAGTAGCTCGCCGGTGGCGGATTGGCCACCTTCGGCCATCCAGAATCCCGGGATGATGGTGTCGCGGTACGGACCCCAGACGCCGGGGACGAAGACAGGGTCTGGCGACATCGCAAGATGGCAGGTTGATGTGCCAGCGACGGCTGCGAGGCGACTGAAGGCTTGGGACCTGTCGTTTTTGGCTGCTTCGGAGCTCAGCTGGTCGGAGCCTAGCTGAACTTTGGCACCGACGGTCCCTATCCAACCGGCATAAGCGTCGATGACACCGCTTCCTACAGCGATTCCGGCAGGCAACCCTAGTTCTGATGCCGCTTTGCTACAGAGGGTGCCGACGAGCTCACCAGCGGAGAGATATTCGCCGTTCTGTAGGAAACACATCAGTTATATAAATAATTTTGGTCCATATAAAACTATAAATCATGTAGGAGTTAAATAGCAAATATACTAAGAACTAACCTCTCCATTGACGCCTCCAATGCGTTTAAAGCTATTCTCAGCTAGCTCCTCTAGCCCAATCTCATTCAAGAAATCAGGCTGCCACCCCTTGACGCTTCCGTCGACACCCACAGGGACATATCCCTGCTTACAGACAACACTGCAGAAGCTCCTCTTCTCATTGCCAGTGGCTAAATGCGTCAACGCATCAGCCAAGTCGTAGAACTTGCAGCGATCGAAGAGCTCCTTGGGCATGTTATTCTTGAGCCACAACACCTTGGGTATCTCCATTTCAATAGACATCTTGCCCCCAACGTAGCGAAGCAGATTGTGACCCGTGGCATTGATCTTCTCGGTCTCTTCGACAGGGCGATGGTCGAGCCAGAGAATGATGTTGCGGTCTGTGTCGAAGTTGGGGCCTGTGACAGAGACGGGCTCATCGTCATCATGGGAGAAGACTGCTAGAGAGCAGGTGGCATCGAAACCAATGCCTCGGACTGAAGCCGGGTTGATATTGTGCTGGCTTATAGCGCGTTGCACTGAGATACAAATGCAGCGCCAGATATCAGTTGTGGATTGCTCCTGAATATGTTTGTTAGCATTCAAGTACACATGTAGTTTAATATTATAACATAGAAGTAGAAAAATAAAAATGAAAATAAATAAGGGGCCTTATATATATAGATAGTGTTGGGGGGGGGGGGGGGGTGGTATTCGGGAGAAATCATACATAGTACCCCTGTTGTGGCTGCCACAAGCCAATATTTTCCGAAGCTAGGCCAACAATGTCGCCCTTGTTATCGATAATGCAAGCCCTAGCGCTACCGGTGCCGACGTCGATGCCGATATAGTGGTCCATTTGCGGGGAGATCTCGTTCCGGGGATCCATGGAAGCTTGCCTGGACATCTGGCGTGAAGGCCGGCGGTATTCCTATGCAAACTCCACCTGCTATAGTTCCAGAGTGATATCTTTTACCTTTTTATGCTATACTAAGATCTATACCTAATAAATTATTAGGAGTTATAGCTATGTTTAGTGCTCTTTTAATTTTATTAGTTATGCCTTTTACTGATATATCTAAATTAAGAGGTATACAATTTAGACC
>LGUA01000035.1:0-46929 GCA_001660665.1 Emergomyces africanus
GCTTTCTACAACTGTCAGACGAAGCATCTGTCAGTAGCGATCAAGAATATCCCATGGCAATAAGGTATTTTTCCAAAGATTATGAAAGCAGGAAGCCTAAAGCCATAGAATCCATCTAATACCCGAAACGGTTCCCCTCCACAGGCCCCGAAAAATTTTGAAGATCATCACAACCAGCCACATCCACCACATAGCTCCGACGAGCACCCATTCTAACATGACAAATCCGAAGCGGCTTACCCATCGAAACCGGCGTCTTCGTTTCCGCATGCCCTTGTCAAGGGAGTCATTAAGCTGCTTCAGCGCTAGAGTGTGCGTCGTTGCGAGCTCGCTAGTCAGTTTGTCAGCCTCGACTGTGAGCGCTCGAATGCGGGGGCTAAGCGTGGAGGTGACTAATGAGTCCAGATCGTCCAATCGCGACTTTAAAGCCGGTGAAGTGGATGATGAGAATTTCGACATGGCGCGCTGAACTTGGCATACTTCGTGATCAAACTTTGACATCAGATTCCTAGCTGCAGTTGTCACTTCTTCAGAACGTGGGACGCGGGGTACACTGCCATCCGACTCAGGCTCGGTGGTGGCCACAAGGACAGGAGGAGAATCCCGAATTGTCTGAGCTTGGCGGCATATTTCTAGCGCCTTTACCCCTGATAAAAGCAACTGAGTTTTCACGAGCGAGATCTCATTTCTGTCCATGCGGCATGAATATTTCACACTACAGGAGGACATATTCCAATTTCTTGCAGCTTCTGAAAGGGTGGGACGACTTCGTCCAGCGGGCGTAACAGTTAAATTGGTAAGACCGGTGACTGGAAGTCGATCTCGGCTGACTTGGCGTTGGCGGTAGACGTGCTCATTGTCATTCGATCCCACAGAGCCACCAAAGATGGCGCTCCCATTTCTAGAGGCGCTGTTGTCCCCATCAGAGCTGGAAATGAATGGTTGTAACAGTTCTTTATCAGGCGGATAGCCGTAAATTCGCCCCCAAGAGGTTGCTGCGTGATTCCAGATTCAGAGGGAGTGTCGAAATCGGATGCTGGAGGCGATGCGCCCCGGTCATCACGCTTAGGCGGGGAGACAAACATAGGCAGATTCGGCGTATGGTATTTCGCCAAATCCTTTTTCGAATTTCTCCGTGATAGACTGACATTGTCGGACAATGTAGGAAAACGAGAGAGGTGAGGCCTTTGTTTACGCATTGCCTCAGAGAGATCGTCATCCGCGTCGACATAGTCAGAAAATATCTCACTAGATGCAGCAGATGAGTGTCTCGAGTGTCCCGAACCATCCTTTTTCCAAATGTAATCACCAACTTTGGAAACTTCATTGCCTACAATTTCAGCAAGTCGTCCAGATTTGAATATCCCCCTAAGTTTTGATTCATGCGGGCTTTGATACTTGGAACTTCTTGTTGGGCTCTCAGGGTGATAAGACTCATTTACTCTGGCCTTGCCTTCGTTATACAAAGCCACCTTCGTGTCGGAGTCGCCCAAAGGAGCATCAGAATCAGCCAAGAGATTGTGAGGAGCCAATTCAGGAGCACTATGATCTGCAGGAACTATCCCAGGTAATCCACTGTTTGTTCGATTGTAGGCGAGGCGTTTCCCAGAACCAACCAAGCGTGATAAGGGCGACTTTGTTGGTGAAGGAGGGCGGCTTGGAGGAGGTGACCGATTTAGTGCGAAGTCCGGAGCTTGGGGCCTGGTCAATGCTGAACCGGGACTACCATCAACAGCCGCAACAGAGGATTGCGGGCAATCTATTTTCCTTCGTTCGCTACTAGATGATGAAGCTGATCGGATATATTTATGAGATGACGAAATAGGCCGTCCTTGACCTGCAGCCGTGTCCAAAAATGGTAGAACTGGGGGTTGTGTTTTATCTCCTGGAGTAGAGGTATGGCGCTCAATTTGTAAGTCAGTATCATTGCGAGCCACAGTAGTTGGGACTACAGGTTTTTGAGAGGGCTATCGGACGATTCCGGAATCTTCTGGGATGATATGCTGAAGTTCTCATTTTCAATTGATCTTCTGGAAAGGCGCGGAAAACGTCGTCTCCCTCTATGCCTTCCGTGTTCGTCACTGCTAGATTCGCTAGACGAGTCAGAAGAACGTGACAATGCTCTTCGCCATCTAGATTTGCTAGTCTCTCTTGAGGAGGGGCCGCTAGGGGAAAGATGAGCGGAGCTCGTGATCCTAGGACTGCGACGTCCTCGATCCGTGCCTGTATGACTGCGAGAGGGAAGAGGTTTGAAACTAGGTAGGATTTCGTGGGGAGGAAGCCTCTCTGCTAGCGGGGCATGTTGCTCCTGCATTTTCTCCTTTGTCAGAGTAGGTTGTTCAGTAGTCGGTGGTTCCAAGCCTCGTAGTGGGACGGGCTTCAAACTCGTATCTGGATTGAATATTCGCTTGCCATCCCGGTCTTCAATCTTAAGTTTATTAGACCCCTCTTCAAGCCATGCGGCATCTGCCAAAAAGTCCGCTGGAGAAGTAATCCAGTCTACCCGGGGCCGCCGGGGCTTGTTGCTATCCGCACCGCTAAGAACACGAGTAGTGCTAGGCGCCGCGGTGACAGTTTGCAGTCGGGTATCTGGCCTATTATCGGAGTCTAACCTAGGAAGTAAAATGCAGTGTTCTGGCTCGTGAGTTGGGTTCTCATCCGAGCTTGTAATCAGATCCACCCAATTTCGTACCTTGTCGAGATTCTCCCACCCATCAGCCTCGGAATCAATTGGGCATTTCTCACGAAATCTGACTTTCCGATTACGGATGTATTGGAGGGGGTTATATACACGGCCATGAGAGCATGTTGTTCTATCCCGTGTAGACGAATTTCCCGCAGGGACAGAGAGTTCGTTTAGATTGGGTAGAGGAGGAAGGTGGGGGAGGAGGCGCAAATATTCTGCAAAAAGTTCGAAATGCTTTCGAGTCTTTTCAGCTCTAGCGAGAGTAGCACTGGATATGTCATATGGCATGTATTCATATTGTTTGGAGTTTGTATCTGCTATGGCAGAGCCCACAAATTTTTCCATGGTTAGAGACTGTGACGGGCGTGTAGCGACTAAAACCTGTCCACCAATGCCAGACCCAGGAACTAATCTACTGGGAATCTGTGGATCCTGCGGGGAGTGGCGCTGAAAATCCACCGTATCTTGCTTTGGGAATTCATAACTGTCAGTCGATATGTCATTTCTCGACAAAACGCGAGTGGATTTCGGTGCCAGGCTTGAGACTACTCTCCCGGACGTGCTTCTCCTCCTAGAATCACTAAGGCTCAATGCTAAGTTGACTATCTGGGCAGGATCTGTATCGAGTCCAAATGATTCCGGAAGACAAACTGATGGGGCCCCGGGTGAGCTAGGGGCCATCGTATGAACGCCATCGCGTGAAACCTCTTCACGGGCATTTGTCATCGAGAGAGCAAGCGGTGAGCTACCGACTGATGATCTATTGTGTTTGCGATCAATGGTGGCATGGCGTTTGGGAAGAACACGCTGGGCGGATTCCTCGCTAGCCCCTTCCCTTTCTTCTTGCTCTCCAGGGTAGTCCTAGGCATAAAGGTTCCTCCGCCACGGACAGGGTCCGATCCCCTGGGCTCCAGCAAAAAAGAACTGGAGGTCCGGTTATTCCTGCGCCTCCTCGATAAATGCCGCTGCTCTCCATCTCGTGATCCGCTGTCTAGCGTGGTGCCCTCCAACAAATCACCAGAGTTTCGGGTGGTGTCGTTTATTCGCGAATCTAGGGATCGTGGATTCGACTGCGGCATGCCTGATTTTCCCGCGTACACAGACATTCGAAGGCATTGGGGGGGGCCTTAAAATGAGAGGGAGGACGGTTTCAGATTGCCTTGTTCGGCCACTCACGCTGCTACGTGGATGTGCGCGAGTGAGAGAGTTGGCGTATTGAAGGTGGAAGATTCACATGGTACTGTGAATGCGGGATAGGGTGAGGAGGTAGCTGTCTGCTAAGTCAAGCTGAAGCTGATAATACGATGTATTGCAAACGACATATCGTAGTGCGTAATGGTGGGAAACGTGCACATATTGAGCTGTTAATAGTACTATTAATCCTTGATTGCTCTTCTTTGTTTGATTTGAGTTGGAAGTGCAGGTGACGTTGGGCTAAGGTGCAAACACTTCAAACAACACAAACAAGACAAACGTGGCGCAGCCACTGGGCTCCGTCAGATCTAGATATGATATTGAATGTACTCCCTAGTACTACTAAACAAAGGAAACAGCGTATCTAGCATTGGGTCTAAGTAGTTATGGAATACTATATGTGTACAAAATAAGGTATACGGTGAAATTACATGATGGAAGTAAGCAGTCACTTTGTCGCAGATACAGCAGAATTGCCACTATTCCACTTGCAAACATCGAAGGCGGGCCTCGGTTTCAATGACCTGCAACCACAAAATAATTTGTAGTTAGTTAAAAACCATTGCGAAAGTCATGATGATATCAAAAGAATTTAAAAATGGAAATGAATAAAGATGTACAACATACCTCAAGAGCCTGTTTAACCTCCAGAACCCTTCTAACATCCGCAAGCCAGTCCTTACTCAACAATTTAGCCCAGCCTTGAAGACTATTCATTTCACGAGCAGCCTCATCGAAATTGCCCTCTTCAAGGAAGCTTTCAGTTCGGGTTAGGATGCTCTCCACATCATCACCAGCAGGTGAGCCTTGCTTCTTAAGCATAACCTTGCTCAGAACGAAACTGGCAGCATGGCTGGTGATACCAGCATTTTCGGGCAGCAAGCTAGCCTTGCGAACCTCCCCAGCTACCCTTCGGAATCTATCAACAAGCTGGGAAGGGGATGGGATTCCGCGTTGGTACGCTGCGGGGCTGATGGAGGCAATGGCAGCAGCAACAACCTCATCATTGGATGCAAGCTCCTTAACTGCAGCCAGTTCGCGAACAAACGGGCGGGGGAGATCGGAATTTTCCAGCGTTGTCCGCACGGCATCTACGGCAACCTGAAGTTGTTGTGTTTTCAAATTCATGTCAATCACGTCGCTCCAGCCAGCGGTAAGACGTTCCAACTCTGTGACACTGGTAGTAAGTTCGGCCAACTTGCTTAGGCGGCCTTCCCGCTCATTTTCCACGAGGGTCTTGACGTCGCTGAGGAATTTACGGTTCAGCTCAATGGCCTGCTCAACAAGTTCATTGCGAAGCCGTTGCTCGGCCACTTCATGAGCCCTCTGGAGCTCTGTGTTGACTTTTTCCTGGTATGACTGGGCGATTTTCTCTCGCTCCGATTCAAACTCCTCACGGAATTGCGCAGCGTCCTGGGCACGGACTTCGTCAATACGGCGAATAAGCTCCGCGGCAGACTTGTCAAATGCAGCATGCGCATTTTTTTATTTCCTCCTGTGCTGATTCCCGAGCGTCATTCTTAAGGGCAATGATGCGGTCCCCGATTTTCTCGAGCTCCTCCTTAGCCTTAGCGACAGGTCCTGAGAACTTGGAGGCGGATTCATCCGAGCTGATTACGGTAATTATATCGTTGAAGATTTTCACCAGGTCCTTTACGACAGGTTCATCTTCTTTATCCAGGTCCAGACGTTCCAGAACAGTAACAGCCGGAACTGCTGGTTGCCTCGGAGCCTCCAGCGTCCTCTGTTCCTCCTTGGCAGGCTGAGTTTCAACAGCCTTCGGCGCTGGCTTCAGTTTAGCTGCCGTCTCCTCCTTCTCAGCCGGTGGATTCCTCTTCGTCTCCTCCTTGGCCTTTTCACCCGTCACGGTTTCCTTGGGCAGCTCATTTGCATCCTTAGCACTCATATGCTTCCCCTTCTTGGAGACATCCGTGCCTTCTTGCTGCTCTTCCGCCACCTTCCATGACAATCCGCTTCCGCCAGCTATCGTCACTTGGGCACCTTCATCTCTTGGAGTCGCGACGCGCCGACTAACCTGTCTCGTAACGTTGGGGAACCGGTTCCGGAAATCACGTTCTTCAAGGTACAGAACTGCCTCCTCGCCATACGGGATATATTCGGTGAAGAAGTCGTAGAAGTTATCCGACCTTAGTGAATACCAGACGCCTCCAGCATATGCAAGCCCGGTGGTGAGAAACAGATAAAGTAGAAGCTTGCGTAGCCGTCCAGATTTGGGTGATGGCGGAGGGGGTTGTGGTGGGGATGGTGCATGCTCGGGAGGCTGAACAGTTGAACCGGGCGAAGTCTGACCTTGAACGGAAGCAGACGGAGGCGCTTTGGGAACGGTTTCCGGGTGGATAGTTGATAGAGTTGAAGGAGAAGCTGGTGATCGCACGCTCGGGTTGCTTGTGCCTGGGGGCTTTGCATTCGTTGAGTTCGCAGCTTTCTGAGATAGCTCTGGAGCGGCAGCAGTATTTGGGGTCAAGGTGCTTTTAGCACCCGCATTTGGTCTTCTAGCAACAGCATAATGTCTCTGCAGGGTGTGTATAAATACTATTAGTAACAGTATAGACAGCAATGGGCGCGTAAAAACTATATAGATATATATATATATCTGGGTGCATGTACCTTGCTCGCGGCGGTTACTCGTCGGGCCCTCGAGGTAGCAAGCCATTGTGCAGAGGCTTTAGGGCATATTGGAGACAAGAGCAACTGACGGCTCGACGCAATTGAAGTGCGCAGCATGGCGTGCGACACTATCGAAAAGCTGGTCGACTTGCGCGGAGAGAGGGGGGGGGAAGGTTGGGAGTTTAGACGCAAACAGAATGACCAAGTATATTTAATTTTAAGTGGCCGGTTCTTGTTCCGAGTTGAAGATTTGAAGTCGCCCGGAATTTTAGCGTGGGTTGAGCACTAGCCACAGATTGACGTAGAAATCCGGAAGGAAGAGTCCAGCCACATTTACTTTAAGACACCAAGAATGCATGAGTAAAATATATTTTATCTTTTGTTTCTGCAGATTGCAGAACAAGCGGCAGAACTGTGCTCATCCGCATCCGTATTGATATACAATGACCCCGCCCTATAACAATTCTCGACTACAGTTTCAACATTCGCACATCGCGAACGATAGTCAAAATGCCTTCTGAAAAGGATGTAATTGTATTCAGGGCTGTTAAAGGGAAATGGAATAACGCGATGTAGCCCGAGAGAGGCGCGCACGAGTCAGTAGTACTAGTAGCCTTTGAAGCAGGGGCATTTCTTGAGCAGTTCATTGTTTCCTTACTTCAAGGGAGTTCTGCACATATTTTCTATTAAACTAAGGCGGGTCGTGGAATAAATAGAAAGCTCACTAATTACTAGGTACTACTAATTGCATATTCGACCGTAAAAACAGACATATGTAGTAATTAATATAAAAAGCGAAAGAACAATAAAAAGGAAAGGGGATGAGAAACAAAAGTCAAGCAAATAGGAGGGTGAATGGGAGGGACGAGGGAATGCGAAGGAGGTGGATGGTCAACGGAGAAGAACAAAATAGGAAGAAAGGAAAAATACTAAGTACTAAAGCAAAGACGACGGCCAAAAAACAAACACCGGGCGAGCAGGGCAGTAACAGCGGAAGAAAGGTGGAAAGATATACGACATACATAAAGAGGCGGAAGAGAAAAGAATCCGCCGAACATGGTCTAATGAGATTGCACATACGGGACCGTCGAGAGCCAATTAGGATAACGGTCATAGTTGGTTCCAGGGGTTAAAAGGAGAGGGATGAACGCAACAGACAAGGATGAATACGTGAGGGTGGGAGGGAAACCTAAGATACCCAAAATCTGCTAGAAATAGCCGTATTTGTAAACTAAAATAAAAACATTACCATTGCCCTCAAACTGTTTCGGTGCGGGTTGCAAGGATATAATTCCGACCACAAGATTAGATAGAGCAATGTAGGGGAGCCAAGTATCGCAGGCAACTCGACTTGCACCGGATGGACGGACGGCTGGATACTCGTATAGAATTCCAGTTGCAGAATCGAATGGCGGGAATTTTAAAGCACTGAAGACAATATCAACTTCAGCAAGAACAACCATTGCTTGCGGCCCGGTTGCCTCCGGGCGTAAATCAACGCCTGGACGTGGGTTGGATCGTAGATTTCGCGGGCCAGCCTGGTCCAATGGCAGTTTCTTCGCAATGGCGGTAAATAGCTCCCGCACGTTTGTCGCAGATTTAGCTGAGGTCTCAAAGAAGAGTAGGCCGGCTTCACGTGCATAGGCTTCAGCATCTGCCGTCTGGATCGCACGTTTATCCGGGCTATCCGTCACAAGATCTAGTTTATTCCCGGCGAGGGCTATGACGATATTCTCGTTTGCCTGTCGTTGGAGTTCCTTTACCCACGATTTTGCTTTGTCGAGGGAGGACTAGCGACGCAGGAGCGACCCAGTCAGCCTGGTTTCAATGTCTTTCTAAAAGTGACGGATGGAAGGGAAGGGGGGGGGCTGGCAGGAGGAAGTAGGTCGGGAACATACGGCTTGGGTGATATCATAGACGACAACGGCACAGTTTGCATTCCTATAGTACATTGGCGCAAGAGACTTGTATCTTTCTTGGCCAGCAGTGTCCCATATCTCGAATTTGACAGTCGTGCTTTCATCTAGGGATATCGTCTGCGTAAGAAATGCGGCACCGATCGTCGATTCCCGGTAGTCATCGAATTGGTCCTGGACCGCAATAACAGTCAGCACATCATCCAGTTATACCTAATAGTACCTTCTCCTTTTATACACGAATTATAGAAAGTAGGTTAGACGCACTTTAACGAATCTAAGGACAAGAGAGCTCTGGCAGGCAACACAGTTAATATTAGCACAATCGTCCAACCATGAACGTAGGATTTGGCAAGGTCGGGTCCAACCTTTCCAACAGCAGATTCTCCTAGTAGAGGTGACATGCATCAGCAACGGGTCTTCTTTGAACAACGACAGTACATATATATTATATAGAGAGAGGAGGGGGGGGTAGAAACTAACCCAGTAGGACGAGCTTGAACTGGGCAAATCTGGCACCTGGCGGCCGCCAGCAGCAGCTCTTGAAGCCATGACTGCGGTTACAACAGAGCGATGGAGAAGGGCGACGAAGTTAGGACTCTACACAGGCAGATATAACAAGCCAACAGAGTAGGGGAGGTGTGGACAGAGGGATATTGCTCATGAATAGCGGCGGCGGCGGGGGTGGTTGAATGGAAATAACCTGGGCGAGTTGATGGCGGGTTGTACCTTTTGCCAGGGATGACGAACTTGAAGTTGGAAATCCAAACCACGAAAACGGAGCCCAACGCCTTCCGCATCAGCCACACTACACACACACATACACACACACTTCTCGCTCACCTAAGCAATTTCATCCCTCCCCCAGTTCCTCCCCCCCCAGCCAAGTCCTTGGGCCAGACCCTGAGCAAGTATCCAGAATTACTTCTACGTACTACTGCGTACAGATTACAATCCCCGACGCTCTTTACATCTGCAGAGGATTGCCACCCACCACCACCACCACCAGTAAACAATAGAATACCTTCACCCTCTTTTAGAGAATAAAGGGATCGTATTGATTGTACAGTACATTCGTTTCTCCTCATTATGCTCTCGTTCTCTGGCACGATCTAATCAACAACCACGAATCACTCCTTCCATACCCCGACATCAACAAAAATGTCCACCGCCACCACACTCCCATTTCGTGATATCAACCTCCTGGTTTCACCCTCTCAATATGCATTCCGCTCCGCGTCCTCTTCCTCTGCGCCTACGCTAGTTGTCGAGCGTCCAACCGGAGATCTGCGACTGGAGAACGCCACTGCTCATGGCGCCAGAAGGGTCTCCAGTATTGCTGGCATCCTGGGCATTATCAAACTGAAGCTAGGTGGGTATAGAACATGAGGGCAGAGTGTTTAGTTTGCTATTGTTGCTATTGTTTCTAACCTCCATTAGACAAGTACATCATCGTGATTTCGAAGACACGGCCTATGGGCAGGTTGCGAGGCCATATGGTTTACAAAGTTGTTGCAACTGAGTTCCTTCCCCTACGAGACAGACAACTCCACGACCCGGACGAAGATGCGTACCTTAACTTGCTTAAACAATTTTTACGTGCGGGTCCCATGTACTTCTCATACTCTTTGGACATCACCAACAGCTTCCAGCGTCAGTCGCAGAGCGATCCTTCGCTTCCCCTGTGGAAACGAGCCGACGACCGATTCTTCTGGAACAGATTCATCCAAACAGACTTGATAGACTTTCGATCGGGAGTGAGCGATGGAACAGGCGTGCGATACGGTCAACTATCGGATGTCGACCCTTTCATTCTGCCCGTCATGTTCGGGATGATGAACATAACTACAGCTAGAGTCAAGTCTACTCCATTCACCTTTGCACTGATTACCCGAAGATCTAGGCATCGAGCTGGCACCCGGTACTTTTCACGTGGGATCAATGAACTGGGACATGTTTCAAACTACAATGAAACCGAACAGGTGGTTATCCTGAATGACTCAACCGGAGGGATGGCAGGCTTTGGAGGTGCTGGAATGGACAATGGAAAGGTTAGTGGCCATGCTGGCAAAGACCTACAGGTACTGTCTTTCGTACAAACAAGAGGTAGCGTCCCGTTGTACTGGTCGGAGATTAATAACCTCCATTATACCCCGCAACTTCAAGTACGTTCCGTGGACGCGGCGCTGAATGCTGCAAGAAAACATTTCTCGGAACAAATCCGAACCTATGGCGAGAACTACCTTGTCAATTTGGTGAACCATAAGGGAAGGGAGGAAAAGATTAAAAACGGCTACGAACAGCTGGTACGCACGTTACTAACATCCTCTACCGAGAAAAGAGACGCGGACGCCCTCACCTCTGAGAAGCTACACACAGTAGAGCCGGTCGAAAAAGCCCAGGAAATGGACCGCCTTCACTACGTATACTTTGACTTCCACAATGAGACAAAGGGGCTGAAATGGCACCGTGCTGAACTACTGTTGGAACAGCTTACCGACGGCTTACTAAAAGGCCAGTATTTCCGAGGAATTGAAGCTCCCGGAAACAGTTCTGGTCCGTTGGATATCCGAACGCTACAGACTAGCGTTGTACGCACTAACTGCATGGACTGCCTGGATCGTACGAATGTTGTCCAAAGCATGCTTGCTCGCTGGACTCTGACACGCCAGCTCGTTGACGCTGGGGTGCTTCAGCCAGGAGAGTCAGCCAGTACTGACCAGGAGTTCGAATTCCTTTTCCGTAATATGTGGGCAGACAACGCAGACGTTGTCTCCAAGTCATATTCTGGCACTGGAGCCCTGAAGACCGACTTCACCCGGACTGGGGAGCGGACAAAGGCCGGTATTCTCCAGGATGGCAGTAACTCCATCACTAGATATGTCCGGAACAACTTCCTGGATGGCCCAAAACAAGACTCTTTTGACCTGTTCCTTGGTGCCTACCTCCTATCCGACTCTGCTGCTGGAAACAGCCGCCTTTTAGCAGACCGAAGGCCCTTGGCTATTCAGTCAGTCCCGTATATCTTCGGGGCAAGCATGTTCATGATTATTGTGGCCCTTAGCAGTCGCCGTCTTCCGGACTCTGCAGCCTGGCCGCTGAGGATATTCCTCATAGTTTGGCTAGCGGTTGCAGCATGGTGTGTGCGTTTCATATATGCTCACGGAATGCTCTATGTAAGTTGCATGCTCAGCGTTTCTTCCGCAGGGAACAAAATCACTAACCATTTTTTCTCTCACGATAGGTAAATTGGCCCAAGCTCAATACCCCTGCGGCCGCGACAGATGGTTACCTGGATGCGCTGAACAGAGCACATAATGATAAAATCATTGGCTCCTTCGTCCCCGCCGGAAGACACCAGCGTGGATTCAGCAATGCCCGGGTGGGATATATGGAGGAGGGAAAGAAGAGAATCGAGTAGAGCTCATCATTTTGCCTATTAGATGATCCTCCACGCCACTTTCCTTTTAAAAATTCACCCCCTCTGAAACTTGTGCTCGGTTTCTAGAACTTGTCTCTATATCTATATAGTAGGTCTGTGTCTGTGTCCGTGTGGTGGTGCTTTTATCCTGTTCCTGCTACCTTTGATGTAGATTTAGCCCCTTTTATTCTCCTTTCAATCGCCCTGTTTCTATGACAACTATCGCCGTTGTTGAAAGAGAAAGGAGTTTAGTTCATTACCTTTCTTTTTTAAACCAGAGAGATGACCACTATGTCTAATATTCAAGTTTTACAGCGCTTGTTTTACTTTGTAAATTGAAGCTGCCATCCGTAGGACGCACTAGCTCGCGTTTCGCTCTTAAATAACGGGAGAGCTCGAATTTTAGAGATAATATTTCTATCTGCTTAGTTTACGTGACCTTAGCCATTGCTATTCATTTCACATAGATTGTAATACACTCTGCTTTTTCGTTTGCGCAGGAGGTGTATTTTTGGTTGACGTGATCGGTGCATATGCACGCCAAGCCAACCAACCGCATCTTTTTTTTATTTTTTTTGGAGAACGGAATGAAAAATGTAACAAGACTCACGTTTAGCCACAATCTGCCGATCCTCCACCTGAACCCCATTGATCACATCCCGATCACTATCTCCACTCGCCACTCCGGTTCTTTCGCCGTGCCCAGATCTCCTCGACAACGCTTCCTCATCATCCTCCAAAACAGCCTCCAGCATCCTAATCGCAGTGACATACGCAATCTCACACCCAGGCAAGTCTTCCCCCGTAAGCTCATTAATCGCCGCAGTCCGACTCATCTCCAGCGCTCGGTCATACATCAGCTTTTCCGCAGTGGTCCCAGAACTCACGACGATTTGATCAACCGATGTCCCCAGTCCCAGCCCCGCATCCGAGCCATACGAATAGTTACTATTGTTACTCGGGTGCGAAGGGTGGTCAGTAGGTAACCGCTTCTGGCTCTCGACAAGCTTCAACCGGACGAACTCCGCTTTTTCCAGAACCTCATTGAAGCGGTTTCGGACCCATTGCACGACATTATTCACCCGGTTGCCAACCGCGGGGGTTGTATTGCCACTACCGTTATTATTCCCAGAACTCGACGAGGAACTATCACCAATTCCAATAACTTCCCCAGTATTCTTTCGTGCCCACCATGCACCAGCAATATCCATCGACTTGGCAAGCAGTGAGAGCGCTTTCACGTATAGGACCAGGGCTTCCTCGGACAACGTCACAACGGCATCGACAGTGAGCCCTCCATCAGTCGATTGGGATGGATCATCCATGTCCGGCGAAGCGGCACTGGGATGAATAGCCGCCTCAGACTGCATGGATGGAGCTAAGGGTATCAGCTGCTTGTACTTGACCTCCGCAAATCCATAAACAACATCGCTCCGTGTTGCACACTCTTCGATAATCTGAACCGTTTTCGAGTCCTCGTCTAGCGCAACTTGTGTCCTTGCGCCGTCTCCAATAACAACGAGGTTACCATGGTGGGAAAGTGGATAGGCGGGGAATGGGTTATATGCTAGCGGCGGGGAGCGTCCACCTTTCGTCACGGTTAGAGGGGGCGAAAATCCAACACCGAATAATCGACCGCTGGCCATGTTCAACGCTTTAGAAATTGCGGATGTTGCAGAGGTAGGACTGGGGCCGTATCTCCTATCGTACGAGTTGTGCCGATTGTGACTGGAGTCTGCTCGCGGCCTGCCAGTAACCATTTGCAAGGCACGGGTTGGGGTGCCCTGTGACGTACTCGGAGAGTGAGATGTAGTGGTAGCACGTCTGATGATAGTCCCCGTCGCCGGACGTGCCGAACCTTGATTTTGTTGTTGTATACGAGGGCTTGCGGCAAGCTCATCAGCAAAGGCATTCACTTCTACAGCCCTCTTTTCTACGATGATATAGTCGCGTTCGAAAGCCACTTCCTGAGCAGCCCGTTCCCGTTCCCGCTCCGCAACCTTGTCGTCAAACGTCGGCTTTGGAGGCGTTCCCCGCTCCACAGCAGTTTCCTTAAATAACGAGGATCCGGGAGACGACGTATTCCGACTGCGTTGCCGTTCCATGGCATGTGCAGCCGCAGTTTGCTCGCCAGGCTCAGGGTGTCCTGGAGATGAGGGCTGAGAATTTAGATTTTGTTGACGTCCTGTTACAGCTGCCCGCTGCAAATCAGGTTTATCGCGGCTTCCTATTCGACGTACAGCAGCGGCCGGACGCGGAGAACTACCTGATACTGGACGAGGTGTGGTTGGTCGCGGACCCTCTGCTGCTTGACCCAAAGAGCGGCGGTCAGGCGGAGAGGATGAGTACCCTGCTTCCTGAGCAGCGCTTACATCCCGGTCCTGTCGAGGTGAGCCGGCCTTTCGTACGTCATCGGCAATAGATTTTTCCTGAGCAGTGGGATACCGGTCCTCATTCACCAAGCCGGGGATATCCCCCTTAATGACTGGTGACTCAAAGAAGTCATGGAAACCCATCCTTTCCACCGGATTCCGTTTGAGCAAGTGTCTTATTGTCTTTTTCATAGTTTCTGACGCTTCACAGTGTTCGGGAAATTTGATTCGATCATTGGCCTTCTCGATCTTATGAAGCAATTCCACATGATTCGTCGCTCGAAAATACGGCTTCCCAACCACCATCTCATACAGGACAGTGCCCACTGACCATAGATCAGCTTTAGCATCGTATTTCTCATACCTCAGGATT
Organism: Emergomyces africanus; assembly: GCA_001660665.1. Classification (NCBI taxonomy): domain Eukaryota; kingdom Fungi; phylum Ascomycota; class Eurotiomycetes; order Onygenales; family Ajellomycetaceae; genus Emergomyces; species Emergomyces africanus. Next base: position 14,591 of record LGUA01000035.1, read on the forward strand.
TCCGGGGCCATGTAGAGTGGTGAACCACAGAGGGTATCCGCAAGAGATGTGGAAGGAAGTGACCGGGCAAACCCGAAATCCGCCAGTTTCAGCAAGGGCATAGAATCCAATCCTGCAAGCGGCGTGAATAGATCCTCATTTCCCTTGTATGGAGGAATCCGATAGTCTCCCCTGGCGATCGACTGGGGGGACGGATTAAGTAATAGGTTTTGAGGTTTTACGTCGCGATGGACCAAATCTCTTGACCGGAGGAAATGGAGGGCACTCGCAAGCTGTTTTAGAAAGTGACGCACGATAACTTCATTTAGGCCACCACTCTGTGGGTTTGGGTATCGTAGTATCAAATCACGAGTCAACTGGTGTCTCACTAAGGAATCGCGCTTCTTGATAAATATCGAGAGGTCTCCAAGGACACAATATTCCATGACGAGATGGATCTCATTAGAAGTCTCTTGGCAATCTAGGAGCATCACAATATGAGGATGATGGACAGCCTTAAGTATATTGATCTCTAGCTTCAGGTTATCCTTCAGTTTCTTGTTTAGTCTGGCCATGTTCACAGACTTGATTGCAACGAGAGATTGATTTCGCTGTGTCCTAATACGTCAGCATAAAAACCTCTTAAAAATTAAAAAAAAAACAAAAATGTATTTCAGGCTCCGACATATGCAAGGGTAAAAAGAAAGCGCAGGAAAGAAGGAAGGAAGTAAGTAAAACGAAGAGATACACCCACATTATGGACACCCTGATAAACCGTGGCAAAACTGCCACGGCCAATTTCAACCAGACGGGTATAGCTGCCGACCTGTATAGGGACTACATCCATTTCTCTGCGTCGTCTGGATGGTGGCGGCCTAGTTGCCGGAGTGGCATCCTTGGGAGAATCCATGGTGGGCGGCGGATACCACACATACACGGGCACAAACAGCCAAACAAACAAGCGTTTCTAAACCCCCAGAAATCGATCACGCCCTCGACAACGGTATAAAATTCGTTTGCGGGGACCGGGGTCCCATCAGGAGCGGCTCAAGCAGCAAATAATCCGAAAAGAGGCCAAAAAGGACGGAAGACGAGGAGTGAAGGGATATGACAGGGAGTACTGTGACGATCCGCGGATATCGAGAGCGTTGATGTTTTAAGGCAAACTATTTTTTATATTTTTTTTAAAAGGACGACAAATCGGGCACCCTGTTTCGAACGAGGCACTGTGGCAACGGAAAGAAGAGGAGATGAGAGAGAAGGCTGTGTGGTGGTTTGTCGACAGTAACTTAGGGACTACTGCTGGTATGAGATGAGGTCACAGGATAAATAATAAAATTAGCGGAGGGACAGCCCAAGGTAGTTAAATAAAGCGGAGCGGAGTGGAGGCGATAGATAGTTAGATAGATAGATAGCCAGCTAGCTATCCATATGTATATATTATGATGAAACGAGCCCAAGACAGAAGAGACACGCGAGGAAACGACAGCAGCGAGGTTTTCCTATGAAGGGGAGGATGAAGGACGGAGGAGGAGGTTTCGCCCACTAAATTTAGCTTGGGGGGGATATGGATGACTGTGACAAAAGTTCTGGTGAGCTCTAGTCCCCCGTACGGTATTTTAGTTAAAACCACGCCAGCCAGGCAGGCGCTGCAGGCCGTGATTGGCGGATACAAAACAAGGCGACCTGCAGCAGATGAGACGGGAACAACAGCCCCACAACAACAGGGCAGAATATAATAAAGAAATTATTTTGATTTGATTTCTTTTATCTAGTAGTATCATCGATGTTTTTGTAATTATTTTCGCTCTCTTACCCTTTTTCTTTTCTTTTCTTGTTTTCTGCTGGGAGGAAGCAACGATAAGGAAATAGAACGGAGATGGAAGTGGTTGACCCACCAGATATACCAGGACAGGAGATGCCAGGCAAGCAGGTTGCTGATAGCCTAGCAGGTACAGAAGCTGTCTCGCAATTTAATTAAGCAAAGCAATGGAACAGCAGGATCCGTCAGTTCAGCGTTGGGATGGAGAGACAGCCGCTGGGGAGACAAGAAAGTGTACGAGGGCAGTAGATTCGAAGCGAAAATGAACAAGAGAGAAAGGGGAGAGAGAGAAGGGAGAGGAGAGATCCACAACTGCGTAGAGGAGATCAACTAGTATTAACCATCAGCACCGGTAAGTTCACCAGAAGGCCAAAGAACGACGAAGATGAAGGGTTGTTGAACCTATACCTCTCGGCTGCCCGATCTTGACCGCAAAACATTGGGTAACTGATACCTGCAACTTACACATTACATGCATTTAAGCTTAGAGCAACTTCTTTAACCTGGCATTTGTAGGTATGGTACTGTATATACTCCGTACTCCGTACTTGATACCTACTTCTGACACTTCTCGATACTGCAGGTGAGAGGTACCAGTGACCTAGACAGCAGCATCCGTCAGCAGACCAGGAGATCACGCCACTCCGGAGGTTTTTTTAACTTCCTCGTTGTATCCTACGGAAGTAAATATGGGACTGTTCAAGATTCCTATGTTGCCACATGGTCCATACTGCCTAGTACTATATAACTCTCTCATGTGCCCGACAAGAACAGCCGAGAAGGTGACTACTGATTATATAAATATCATTCTCCCCCGATGAGCCACTTCGTCCTCTCGTCAGGTGCCATGTCATTTTTACTTTTCAGGCCAAACGCACCAGCGGTCCCTCTTTGTTTCTGCTAGCTGACGCATGTCTGCCTGTCACTTGGTGACAAGTTTACTTGTACTAATTTATATATCAGCCTGAAGAGGTGTCGCGGCCCATCCTGTCTACTACGTGTATGACATTTGCATGCATTTATGCGTTTATGGCAGAGAAGGGAACTAGCTAGTAATTGATGCTTTTACGTGCAGAGTAAGTTAAACTTTTCTTTCCGTACAATCCCTCATGGCACGCAATTGTCCTGTCATTCGATGAAGAGAATAAATAAAAGTACCACCCAAAATAGTACTATATAATAACGTCATCCTTGGTAATAATAGGCTTGGATGTCCAAGTCGAGAATCCCATCACCAAAGAGAAGACAACATACAACAAAGGTAAATAAAAACTTAAAAACTAAAAACCGGGAACTAGAAACTAGTTAAAAGGAGGTCGGAATGCCTAGGAAGCCTATTTAGCCATATATCCTACTACCCTTAAACCTTCAAGAAACCTTCAAGATTCTTCATCAGGTCTAGATTTCCTATCGCCCAGGGGCTATGTTTTCATGTATTGCATGGAGGTGTTTCAAAATACTACTCTATATCCCTAAAGAGCTCGCCCGTCGGCCATTACAACCAGCCTCGGAGTATAGAATAGACGCCGCGTTGTATATTTCAAGGTACAAAAAATATATTAAAAAAGAAACGAAAAGAGGGCGAAGGGGGGAAGTGTGGAAGGGGGATAGGAAGCTGTCCCCGGTCTGTGCGATGGCAAACACCTAAATACGCTTAACGCAGTTCTGACAACTTCCGTCCGATATCAGAATGCCACCAATATTGCTTCGAGAATCACTCGCAGCATTGATTTCGGGCCGATGTCCGCCAGCCTCAAATGGCATTTTTCAATAAGGAGAAGCAGAATAACGTAAATAGCTGTTTTCCACCCCGACAGGACGACAAGCGCTCCCTCCTCTGCCAAAACCAAAACAACGCTCCATGCATTCTAAGAGAAAACTCCTCGAGAAACCCAGATTACACCTTTGCTTAAATCCACAGCATCCAGTGTACCACACCCGGTTTTCCAACCGCTTCCAAAAAACGTGGAAAGGGAGTTGGGGGGGGGGGGGGGGGTTCGGCCCGTGAAGCGCTTAGCGGACACACTGTCTACGTAGATACTCGGGCCTCGCAATGCCGATCATTGAATGATATGAAAATGCATTGGTAACATTTCCTGCTGGTAATATTTTAGCTACAGGGCTTTACTCGCATCCTCCAATTGTGACTTTGTTAGAACCTGCGATATCAAGGAAGTAGGGTATCCTAGAACTATCCCCCGTGCCTGAATACCCCTTTGGAGCTCTGAAGCTCGCCAGACTAGTCTCTATCAATGATTAAAGCAGGTGCTTCTAGAAACAATTCAAATAACATGATCTACTTCTGAAGATCACGTTCAGGGGAGGGCAAGCATCAACATGAAATTAGTATGATTCACGATCCGCAGAGTAACTAACTACCAGGCAAAAGAACTGGCACGCAATTTTCTTTTCTTTTCTTTTCTTTTCTTTTCTTTTTCCCCCCAAGAAATGTAGGTAACATGATACGAATGTCGCTCCCACACTAGGTACTAGATACACAAAGAGGTTGAAGTATGTTAGGACAGCAGGTGACTCCCAAGTCGACCACATGCTATAAACACAAAGCGATTTACAGCCGTCGCGAAGCCAAAAAATGTCCATAGTTCAATCAAGTACGCCAATATGACCTAGCCAGCCTATGGAGGGTTTTCTGAGAGAAGGAAACCTAGAAACTGGAGGTTGATTATGCGTTCTGAAAGTAATGTATAAAAGTGTGATGAAGAAAAAGAAAAGATCAAAGCGTTGGGTACCTACGGAGAATATAATAAGCAAATACTTCCTTTAGCACTAGACCCAGAGTAGAAGAAGCGAATCGGTTAAAGTTGCCCGACTTAGCTAGATATTGGCCAATCAGAGAACTTTATGTAGTACCATCAATCGATATTATCGCGTGACTTTGGGCCACCACGCTAATTTAGTATGAGAAGATAGTACTATCTTGTTTGTCTTACCTACATGAGAACATATGGAGCACTCTGTATAGAACTCAAAGAACAGTCGTGGACTTTTCGACTCGTACAATTGCATTTTCTAGCCATCCAGGAGAAACTAAATCCTTTTCGCATAATTCCACAACCCAAGACGAGCTGAACTGAACTGAATACCCTGAGTCGCCCATATCTTAAGATGGCGATGGCGTGAAGCCCGCCAGGCTCAAAGACGGAAATATCCGTCCAGCTTTCGGCAGAAACAACGTCGACGGCGGAAGAGTCTGATGCAAAAGAAGCTGCTAAATAATGTTGATGGGCCTGAGGTGCAAGCTCGTATCCTAATTGACATTAACGAATCTAAACAACGATTCAATTAGAATCTCGCCGTCACCGAGCTTGTATGCCGCATAGATCATGATGATGATGATGATGATGATGAATAGGAGAAGCACTATCCTTTAAATATCGGACAATTAGCAATCCGTTAAAAAAGAAGCGCGGATAGAGAGACCGAGCCTCCTTGTTGCAGTCCAGGGGAGCACATAGCCCCACGGGCCTGGTGATCTTGATTATCATTTATTTATCATATATTGACGTCTTACGAGCATCGGGGCCTGGCAGTGTGGACTGGTTACCTGTCTGAAATCTCTCACCACCCGTAGTTTCGCTTTGGATGTCCAATCTTTATTAAAAAATAGGCACAGTAAATTTAATCCGTACCGTCATGACGATTTGATTAAAACAATTGTTGTTCATCATCTTGTCTTTGATACTGGATACGGTGGCGGCACCAATACAAAGTAGGTGAGATGTGGCGAGAGCAAAGAGAAGATGGGTTTCATCAAGAGACAACAAACAACAGAGAAAAGACCAGAATTCATATTCAAGATATTTCAAAGCTCAGGCAATTTTCAATCATAAAAAGTGTTCGCAGTTGTTCTCTTCGCTGCACTGATGAGGCTACCACCTTGATCATACCTTCGTCCGCTGACTTCCAAGCTCGTCCACCTCTTCTGGCTCCCAGGTAAGCGACCTGTTTTTCATCTCGCCAAGTTTTTGCTTGACAATTACATCCATCCCATATCGATCCTTTTCACCAAGCAGCTCAAGCCTCTCCTGCCAAGCATTCTCATCCGTGTTAATTCGTCGTAGCCCGAAATATCGCTTGTCGAGTTTCTTCCAGAACATGATATCAAAATGCAAGGTTCTTTATTGCTGCATATACAACCCAAAAGTCACCGCTTTTCCAACTTTTCATCGTTACATCCGAAAGCCTCCGCTTCTTTTTCAAAGTGTTTGCTCCAAGCCCACATCCTCCCTCTCGCGCAACACTTTCAGGAACGTTTGAAAGCGCGATTGATAAATCTCTATCCATGCCTCAGTCCCATCTGCCAGTATTCGGGCTGTTCAAGGAGAAGCCATCATGGCGGGATATGCGAGAACTCTACTGGCGCAACATAGGTAAATTCCCAGTCCACAACCCCAACAACCTAAAGATTTTCATCCAGCAGGATGTTGGACGGTCGAAGTTCAATCCACCATAGTTTAAACGGGCCATTGTTTGTTGATGTGGCGGTAAATCCACTCTCCATAGTAAGCTGATGAAAAAGCTTCCTGGCAGTGTATTTTCGGCACAGGAAAGAGAGCAATCCCTCAGGATCATGTGAAGTTCAAAGTATAAAGTCGAATTGCACCTGCTTCACCCGTCATAAGGTTCATACAAAGTAAATGCGCCCCTCGAAGAATTGTACCAGGAGCATCATGGAATCGCCAACCTCTCCTCTCCCCTCCACCTGCAGCCTTGGATCGAAATCACGTGGTTGTGGTTTTCACCAGCCAAAACTTCCAATTTTCTTGGGCGATCATCACACTCCATCGCACTCAAAAGTTGCGGAAGAAGCAACTCGCACCAGTCTGTCGTTGGCATCGCCTTGAAATTTGATGTGCCCATCCGACACCTCTGGCCTGGCCCGCAATTGCTGGACGTATAATAATCCATTGGAAATATAACGGATCCAATTACTTCCAGCAGCATCAACGCGTTCTGGTTCGTCCTGGGCGGCAACCAGCTTGCAATCTTCAGTGTTGGATCTAGGATGCAGCCTTCTGACGCGCCTTTTATGCTACTTTACGCATTGACCTACTACCTAGGCGTATTCATGGTCACATGGTATTCGGAAACACTATCGGCCCGGCACATCGCGCTAACCAAATGCTTAAAATCTCTGTCTGGTTCTTTTCGCCCTTCTTCTTCCCTTTGCACAATATTTTATCTTTTCTCCTCAAACGGCCATTGACTTTCTTACCGTTGCGAGCCTTCCTGGCTCGTGAAGTTTAATGATTACGGATGATTACGATGGTTAGACTTATTAATGATGGCCTGTCTGTCCATCTTACAGCCCACTGCTTGAAACTTGAAAAGACCATCCTATCCCCCTTCCCCCCTTCCAATGTTAGACAAAATCCCTAATCAGAATAGTAACCAGAGAGGAAAATTTTAGAAGAGGGCTATAAAGGAGCGTCTAGAAGGGGGAAAACATATCGGGGAGGGAAATTCAAATGGAAGAATCAGTTGAGCTAGAAATTTTAGAATCCAACAACCCACAGCATTGCCAGCATCATGCTGCCTCTCAATGGCCATCGCATGCATACTTCGTTTTTATAAATCAAGTGGAAGATCAAGCCCATAACAGTTTTTTAGCAGAGACTGTCGTCTACTCCACCCTTCCGCTCCAGGTACCTCACGGAGCGGCGAGGACTATTTAATATGACGGACATTTTTTTTTCATTTAGATACATCCCCAATATCTTTTAATTAGAAATAAAGTTTCAAAATAGCTTCTGTTTCAAAATATATCAATCTATGACAATTATGACATCAAAAATACCTGTCTCTAATTGAAGTGCAAGACTCAAGGTGGTTTGATGAGTAGGTAGCCCGTAGACTGGTACTCTTAACAATGGCTAATATATAAGATAGGAGGTGCGATAACAGATTAATAAGGTGCTGTGTGAAGAAGCAAAATTAAAAAACTAAAAAAACTAGATAAGCCTTTTTCAGACGATCTTTATGATAAAGTCATAGATGCTAAACTAACTGCGGGTAAAAAAATAAAAAAAAAACCACAAGCATTAAGGGCCAAACAAGCTAAAAATGAATTATTCAAGCCACCTTCAAGCACATTTCGTCAGAGAAGAGGAAAATAAGAAACTAAGGCACGTCGTCGATGCTTTAGCAAAATATATTCCAAACCAAAATCTTTGGAGCATGTGTGCGTAAATCCCGGTGCCAGGCGTTTTAAGCTGATAGCAGCTAACTTCAGAAGTTGCGTAAAACTCTACTCCGTAGATTAAATATTTATCCAATCCCCTTAATCCCGACGCTTACGTATGCGCCTGTTATGGCTCAGTATGGGAGCCCACAGTGCACAGAAAAGCCGGTCAGTGTTGAGGAAAGCAATATCTTTCGGTACCTGCATTCCGTGCTTGAGGTCGTAGATATGCTTCATATTTTCAAACTTGAGATCGCGGATATGACTTGTGTTGTCTATGGGTGGGCGCATTAGTTTTGTACTAGAACCAAGAGACAACAGGGGAATAGGAAACGTGGGCAAAAACGAGAGAAAGAATTAAAGACTGACCTCGATTAGCCACGATGGAAAGGCGGATATGGCCCGAGAACTGGTGTCAGGATTATAAGGACGAATTCATGAGAACTGACTCTCCAGTTTTTAAGGTTGGGCTTACTGCCGGGTTCGGTGTCATGATTTTTGCTCCCGGGAGCTGGTTTAATGCTCGGCGAGCAGACGTTAAATCATCCCCAAGGCTACGAATAGTGCGTGGAAAGGAAATGGTCGTTTCGGAGCCGGTCCTCCCCATTCTACCGGTAGGGCAGTCCCAAGATTTCGTTTATTCCATCGCTTCTTGGGTTGACAAGATCATCCGTTGCCCAAATTCGCTTTCCAATTGGGTTACAGTTTCTGAGAGGAACAAAATCCACGGGCCTGTGAGTAGCATCGTCTTGGGAGCGATTTGCAGGTATTATGCAGAGTGCTGTGGCATAGTCGCTCCATCGGCTTTGCTAGAGCCATCAGTCAATGTAGAGCAACAGGAAGCCGCGAACGATACCCTGCGATTTGCTTTGAAACTGGCTATCCTGTCATATGTGTTGTCGACGTGCATGTATATACCCCCAGAAGGGCTCCAAGGCAACCAGCATTGGAGAATGATACCGCCTTTAATGAACAAAGTGATAAAGTATGCTCTTTACCGAAATGCGGTGTTCTTCGCCAAACATGCGCTTACCGGAGTCGACAAGTTATTATGCCAAAAAGATACCATACCAGAAGGTCATATCGCCTGCATCATTACTCTTCTCGCAGCCGCAATCAGCGCTACCCAGCTCTCATTAGTGGACGTGTGTTGCACAACACAGCAAGATGAAAACGCTGTTAAATACGAGGAAGTGGAGCTTGAAATTTCGGAAATGGAACAAGTAATGTCTAAACTGAAATGCCTTTTCCACCGAAGGTGTAAAATCGAAACCATCAGGTCTGACCGACGATATAACCGGCTAGACAATAAAACAAAGAATTTGCTGGACAGTGTCACGAATCAAATCCCGGCCTTACGCAGTAAGTTTCTAGTAGAATTTTCTCTTCTTTTTTTGCCCACGTTTCCTATTCCCCTGTTGTCTCTTGGTTCTAGTACAAAACTAATGCGCCCACCCATAGACAACACAAGTCATATCCGCGATCTCAAGTTTGAAAATATGAAGCATATCTACGACCTCAAGCACGGAATGCAGGTACCGAAAGATATTGCTTTCCTCAACACTGACCGGCTTTTCTGTGCACTGTGGGCTCCCATACTGAGCCATAACAGGCGCATACGTAAGCGTCGGGATTAAGGGGATTGGATAAATATTTAATCTACGGAGTAGAGTTTTACGCAACTTCTGAAGTTAGCTGCTATCAGCTTAAAACGCCTGGCACCGGGATTTACGCACACATGCTCCAAAGATTTTGGTTTGGAATATATTTTGCTAAAGCATCGACGACGTGCCTTAGTTTCTTATTTTCCTCTTCTCTGACGAAATGTGCTTGAAGGTGGCTTGAATAATTCATTTTTAGCTTGTTTGGCCCTTAATGCTTGTGGTTTTTTTTTTATTTTTTTACCCGCAGTTAGTTTAGCATCTATGACTTTATCATAAAGATCGTCTGAAAAAGGCTTATCTAGTTTTTTTAGTTTTTTAATTTTGCTTCTTCACACAGCACCTTATTAATCTGTTATCGCACCTCCTATCTTATATATTAGCCATTGTTAAGAGTACCAGTCTACGGGCTACCTACTCATCAAACCACCTTGAGTCTTGCACTTCAATTAGAGACAGGTATTTTTGATGTCATAATTGTCATAGATTGATATATTTTGAAACAGAAGCTATTTTGAAACTTTATTTCTAATTAAAAGATATTGGGGATGTATCTAAATGAAAAAAAAATGTCCGTCATATTAAATAGTCCTCGCCGCTCCGTGAGGTACCTGGAGCGGAAGGGTGGAGTAGACGACAGTCTCTGCTAAAAAACTGTTATGGGCTTGATCTTCCACTTGATTTATAAAAACGAAGTATGCATGCGATGGCCATTGAGAGGCAGCATGATGCTGGCAATGCTGTGGGTTGTTGGATTCTAAAATTTCTAGCTCAACTGATTCTTCCATTTGAATTTCCCTCCCCGATATGTTTTCCCCCTTCTAGACGCTCCTTTATAGCCCTCTTCTAAAATTTTCCTCTCTGGTTACTATTCTGATTAGGGATTTTGTCTAACATTGGAAGGGGGGAAGGGGGATAGGATGGTCTTTTCAAGTTTCAAGCAGTGGGCTGTAAGATGGACAGACAGGCCATCATTAATAAGTCTAACCATCGTAATCATCCGTAATCATTAAACTTCACGAGCCAGGAAGGCTCGCAACGGTAAGAAAGTCAATGGCCGTTTGAGGAGAAAAGATAAAATATTGTGCAAAGGGAAGAAGAAGGGCGAAAAGAACCAGACAGAGATTTTAAGCATTTGGTTAGCGCGATGTGCCGGGCCGATAGTGTTTCCGAATACCATGTGACCATGAATACGCCTAGGTAGTAGGTCAATGCGTAAAGTAGCATAAAAGGCGCGTCAGAAGGCTGCATCCTAGATCCAACACTGAAGATTGCAAGCTGGTTGCCGCCCAGGACGAACCAGAACGCGTTGATGCTGCTGGAAGTAATTGGATCCGTTATATTTCCAATGGATTATTATACGTCCAGCAATTGCGGGCCAGGCCAGAGGTGTCGGATGGGCACATCAAATTTCAAGGCGATGCCAACGACAGACTGGTGCGAGTTGCTTCTTCCGCAACTTTTGAGTGCGATGGAGTGTGATGATCGCCCAAGAAAATTGGAAGTTTTGGCTGGTGAAAACCACAACCACGTGATTTCGATCCAAGGCTGCAGGTGGAGGGGAGAGGAGAGGTTGGCGATTCCATGATGCTCCTGGTACAATTCTTCGAGGGGCGCATTTACTTTGTATGAACCTTATGACGGGTGAAGCAGGTGCAATTCGACTTTATACTTTGAACTTCACATGATCCTGAGGGATTGCTCTCTTTCCTGTGCCGAAAATACACTGCCAGGAAGCTTTTTCATCAGCTTACTATGGAGAGTGGATTTACCGCCACATCAACAAACAATGGCCCGTTTAAACTATGGTGGATTGAACTTCGACCGTCCAACATCCTGCTGGATGAAAATCTTTAGGTTGTTGGGGTTGTGGACTGGGAATTTACCTATGTTGCGCCAGTAGAGTTCTCGCATATCCCGCCATGATGGCTTCTCCTTGAACAGCCCGAATACTGGCCAGATGGGACTGAGGCATGGATAGAGATTTATCAATCGCGCTTTCAAACGTTCCTGAAAGTGTTGCGCGAGAGGGAGGATGTGGGCTTGGAGCAAACACTTTGAAAAAGAAGCGGAGGCTTTCGGATGTAACGATGAAAAGTTGGAAAAGCGGTGACTTTTGGGTTGTATATGCAGCAATAAAGAACCTTGCATTTTGATATCATGTTCTGGAAGAAACTCGACAAGCGATATTTCGGGCTACGACGAATTAACACGGATGAGAATGCTTGGCAGGAGAGGCTTGAGCTGCTTGGTGAAAAGGATCGATATGGGATGGATGTAATTGTCAAGCAAAAACTTGGCGAGATGAAAAACAGGTCGCTTACCTGGGAGCCAGAAGAGGTGGACGAGCTTGGAAGTCAGCGGACGAAGGTATGATCAAGGTGGTAGCCTCATCAGTGCAGCGAAGAGAACAACTGCGAACACTTTTTATGATTGAAAATTGCCTGAGCTTTGAAATATCTTGAATATGAATTCTGGTCTTTTCTCTGTTGTTTGTTGTCTCTTGATGAAAACCCATCTTCTCTTTGCTCTCGCCACATCTCACCTACTTTGTATTGGTGCCGCCACCGTATCCAGTATCAAAGACAAGATGATGAACAACAATTGTTTTAATCAAATCGTCATGACGGTACGGATTAAATTTACTGTGCCTATTTTTAATAAAGATTGGACATCCAAAGCGAAACTACGGGTGGTGAGAGATTTCAGACAGGTAACCAGTCCACACTGCCAGGCCCCGATGCTCGTAAGACGTCAATATATGATAAATAAATGATAATCAAGATCACCAGGCCCGTGGGGCTATGTGCTCCCCTGGACTGCAACAAGGAGGCTCGGTCTCTCTATCCGCGCTTCTTTTTTAACGGATTGCTAATTGTCCGATATTTAAAGGATAGTGCTTCTCCTATTCATCATCATCATCATCATCATCATGATCTATGCGGCATACAAGCTCGGTGACGGCGAGATTCTAATTGAATCGTTGTTTAGATTCGTTAATGTCAATTAGGATACGAGCTTGCACCTCAGGCCCATCAACATTATTTAGCAGCTTCTTTTGCATCAGACTCTTCCGCCGTCGACGTTGTTTCTGCCGAAAGCTGGACGGATATTTCCGTCTTTGAGCCTGGCGGCTTCACGCCATCGCCATCTTAAGATATGGGCGACTCAGGGTATTCAGTTCAGTTCAGCTCGTCTTGGGTTGTGGAATTATGCGAAAAGGATTTAGTTTCTCCTGGATGGCTAGAAAATGCAATTGTACGAGTCGAAAAGTCCACGACTGTTCTTTGAGTTCTATACAGAGTGCTCCATATGTTCTCATGTAGGTAAGACAAACAAGATAGTACTATCTTCTCATACTAAATTAGCGTGGTGGCCCAAAGTCACGCGATAATATCGATTGATGGTACTACATAAAGTTCTCTGATTGGCCAATATCTAGCTAAGTCGGGCAACTTTAACCGATTCGCTTCTTCTACTCTGGGTCTAGTGCTAAAGGAAGTATTTGCTTATTATATTCTCCGTAGGTACCCAACGCTTTGATCTTTTCTTTTTCTTCATCACACTTTTATACATTACTTTCAGAACGCATAATCAACCTCCAGTTTCTAGGTTTCCTTCTCTCAGAAAACCCTCCATAGGCTGGCTAGGTCATATTGGCGTACTTGATTGAACTATGGACATTTTTTGGCTTCGCGACGGCTGTAAATCGCTTTGTGTTTATAGCATGTGGTCGACTTGGGAGTCACCTGCTGTCCTAACATACTTCAACCTCTTTGTGTATCTAGTACCTAGTGTGGGAGCGACATTCGTATCATGTTACCTACATTTCTTGGGGGGAAAAAGAAAAGAAAAGAAAAGAAAAGAAAAGAAAATTGCGTGCCAGTTCTTTTGCCTGGTAGTTAGTTACTCTGCGGATCGTGAATCATACTAATTTCATGTTGATGCTTGCCCTCCCCTGAACGTGATCTTCAGAAGTAGATCATGTTATTTGAATTGTTTCTAGAAGCACCTGCTTTAATCATTGATAGAGACTAGTCTGGCGAGCTTCAGAGCTCCAAAGGGGTATTCAGGCACGGGGGATAGTTCTAGGATACCCTACTTCCTTGATATCGCAGGTTCTAACAAAGTCACAATTGGAGGATGCGAGTAAAGCCCTGTAGCTAAAATATTACCAGCAGGAAATGTTACCAATGCATTTTCATATCATTCAATGATCGGCATTGCGAGGCCCGAGTATCTACGTAGACAGTGTGTCCGCTAAGCGCTTCACGGGCCGAACCCCCCCCCCCCCCCCCAACTCCCTTTCCACGTTTTTTGGAAGCGGTTGGAAAACCGGGTGTGGTACACTGGATGCTGTGGATTTAAGCAAAGGTGTAATCTGGGTTTCTCGAGGAGTTTTCTCTTAGAATGCATGGAGCGTTGTTTTGGTTTTGGCAGAGGAGGGAGCGCTTGTCGTCCTGTCGGGGTGGAAAACAGCTATTTACGTTATTCTGCTTCTCCTTATTGAAAAATGCCATTTGAGGCTGGCGGACATCGGCCCGAAATCAATGCTGCGAGTGATTCTCGAAGCAATATTGGTGGCATTCTGATATCGGACGGAAGTTGTCAGACTGCGTTAAGCGTATTTAGGTGTTTGCCATCGCACAGACCGGGGACAGCTTCCTATCCCCCTTCCACACTTCCCCCCTTCGCCCTCTTTCGTTTCTTTTTTAATATATTTTTTTGTACCTTGAAATATACAACGCGGCGTCTATTCTATACTCCGAGGCTGGTTGTAATGGCCGACGGGCGAGCTCTTTAGGGATATAGAGTAGTATTTTGAAACACCTCCATGCAATACATGAAAACATAGCCCCTGGGCGATAGGAAATCTAGACCTGATGAAGAATCTTGAAGGTTTCTTGAAGGTTTAAGGGTAGTAGGATATATGGCTAAATAGGCTTCCTAGGCATTCCGACCTCCTTTTAACTAGTTTCTAGTTCCCGGTTTTAGTTTTTAAGTTTTTATTTACCTTTGTTGTATGTTGTCTTCTCTTTGGTGATGGGATTCTCGACTTGGACATCCAAGCCTATTATTACCAAGGATGACGTTATTATATAGTACTATTTTTAAGGGGTGGGTACTTTTATTTATTCTCTTCATCGAATGACAGGACAATTGCGTGCCATGAGGGATTGTACGGAAAGAAAAGTTTAACTTACTCTGCACGTAAAAGCATCAATTACTAGCTAGTTCCCTTCTCTGCCATAAAACGCATAAATGCATGCAAATGTCATACACGTAGTAGACAGGATGGGCCGCGACACCTCTTCAGGCTGATATATAAATTAGTACAAGTAAACTTGTCACCAAGTGACAGGCAGACATGCGTCAGCTAGCAGAAACAAAGAGGGACCGCTGGTGCGTTTGGCCTGAAAAGTAAAAATGACATGGCACCTGACGAGAGGACGAAGTGGCTCATCGGGGGAGAATGATATTTATATAATCAGTAGTCACCTTCTCGGCTGTTCTTGTCGGGCACATGAGAGAGTTATATAGTACTAGGCAGTATGGACCATGTGGCAACATAGGAATCTTGAACAGTCCCATATTTACTTCCGTAGGATACAACGAGGAAGTTAAAAAAACCTCCGGAGTGGCGTGATCTCCTGGTCTGCTGACGGATGCTGCTGTCTAGGTCACTGGTACCTCTCACCTGCAGTATCGAGAAGTGTCAGAAGTAGGTATCAAGTACGGAGTACGGAGTATATACAGTACCATACCTACAAATGCCAGGTTAAAGAAGTTGCTCTAAGCTTAAATGCATGTAATGTGTAAGTTGCAGGTATCAGTTACCCAATGTTTTGCGGTCAAGATCGGGCAGCCGAGAGGTATAGGTTCAACAACCCTTCATCTTCGTCGTTCTTTGGCCTTCTGGTGAACTTACCGGTGCTGATGGTTAATACTAGTTGATCTCCTCTACGCAGTTGTGGATCTCTCCTCTCCCTTCTCTCTCTCCCCTTTCTCTCTTGTTCATTTTCGCTTCGAATCTACTGCCCTCGTACACTTTCTTGTCTCCCCAGCGGCTGTCTCTCCATCCCAACGCTGAACTGACGGATCCTGCTGTTCCATTGCTTTGCTTAATTAAATTGCGAGACAGCTTCTGTACCTGCTAGGCTATCAGCAACCTGCTTGCCTGGCATCTCCTGTCCTGGTATATCTGGTGGGTCAACCACTTCCATCTCCGTTCTATTTCCTTATCGTTGCTTCCTCCCAGCAGAAAACAAGAAAAGAAAAGAAAAAGGGTAAGAGAGCGAAAATAATTACAAAAACATCGATGATACTACTAGATAAAAGAAATCAAATCAAAATAATTTCTTTATTATATTCTGCCCTGTTGTTGTGGGGCTGTTGTTCCCGTCTCATCTGCTGCAGGTCGCCTTGTTTTGTATCCGCCAATCACGGCCTGCAGCGCCTGCCTGGCTGGCGTGGTTTTAACTAAAATACCGTACGGGGGACTAGAGCTCACCAGAACTTTTGTCACAGTCATCCATATCCCCCCCAAGCTAAATTTAGTGGGCGAAACCTCCTCCTCCGTCCTTCATCCTCCCCTTCATAGGAAAACCTCGCTGCTGTCGTTTCCTCGCGTGTCTCTTCTGTCTTGGGCTCGTTTCATCATAATATATACATATGGATAGCTAGCTGGCTATCTATCTATCTAACTATCTATCGCCTCCACTCCGCTCCGCTTTATTTAACTACCTTGGGCTGTCCCTCCGCTAATTTTATTATTTATCCTGTGACCTCATCTCATACCAGCAGTAGTCCCTAAGTTACTGTCGACAAACCACCACACAGCCTTCTCTCTCATCTCCTCTTCTTTCCGTTGCCACAGTGCCTCGTTCGAAACAGGGTGCCCGATTTGTCGTCCTTTTAAAAAAAATATAAAAAATAGTTTGCCTTAAAACATCAACGCTCTCGATATCCGCGGATCGTCACAGTACTCCCTGTCATATCCCTTCACTCCTCGTCTTCCGTCCTTTTTGGCCTCTTTTCGGATTATTTGCTGCTTGAGCCGCTCCTGATGGGACCCCGGTCCCCGCAAACGAATTTTATACCGTTGTCGAGGGCGTGATCGATTTCTGGGGGTTTAGAAACGCTTGTTTGTTTGGCTGTTTGTGCCCGTGTATGTGTGGTATCCGCCGCCCACCATGGATTCTCCCAAGGATGCCACTCCGGCAACTAGGCCGCCACCATCCAGACGACGCAGAGAAATGGATGTAGTCCCTATACAGGTCGGCAGCTATACCCGTCTGGTTGAAATTGGCCGTGGCAGTTTTGCCACGGTTTATCAGGGTGTCCATAATGTGGGTGTATCTCTTCGTTTTACTTACTTCCTTCCTTCTTTCCTGCGCTTTCTTTTTACCCTTGCATATGTCGGAGCCTGAAATACATTTTTGTTTTTTTTTTAATTTTTAAGAGGTTTTTATGCTGACGTATTAGGACACAGCGAAATCAATCTCTCGTTGCAATCAAGTCTGTGAACATGGCCAGACTAAACAAGAAACTGAAGGATAACCTGAAGCTAGAGATCAATATACTTAAGGCTGTCCATCATCCTCATATTGTGATGCTCCTAGATTGCCAAGAGACTTCTAATGAGATCCATCTCGTCATGGAATATTGTGTCCTTGGAGACCTCTCGATATTTATCAAGAAGCGCGATTCCTTAGTGAGACACCAGTTGACTCGTGATTTGATACTACGATACCCAAACCCACAGAGTGGTGGCCTAAATGAAGTTATCGTGCGTCACTTTCTAAAACAGCTTGCGAGTGCCCTCCATTTCCTCCGGTCAAGAGATTTGGTCCATCGCGACGTAAAACCTCAAAACCTATTACTTAATCCGTCCCCCCAGTCGATCGCCAGGGGAGACTATCGGATTCCTCCATACAAGGGAAATGAGGATCTATTCACGCCGCTTGCAGGATTGGATTCTATGCCCTTGCTGAAACTGGCGGATTTCGGGTTTGCCCGGTCACTTCCTTCCACATCTCTTGCGGATACCCTCTGTGGTTCACCACTCTACATGGCCCCGGAAATCCTGAGGTATGAGAAATACGATGCTAAAGCTGATCTATGGTCAGTGGGCACTGTCCTGTATGAGATGGTGGTTGGGAAGCCGTATTTTCGAGCGACGAATCATGTGGAATTGCTTCATAAGATCGAGAAGGCCAATGATCGAATCAAATTTCCCGAACACTGTGAAGCGTCAGAAACTATGAAAAAGACAATAAGACACTTGCTCAAACGGAATCCGGTGGAAAGGATGGGTTTCCATGACTTCTTTGAGTCACCAGCATTAAGGGGGATATCCCCGGCTTGGTGAATGAGGACCGGTATCCCACTGCTCAGGAAAAATCTATTGCCGATGACGTACGAAAGGCCGGCTCACCTCGACAGGACCGGGATGTAAGCGCTGCTCAGGAAGCAGGGTACTCATCCTCTCCGCCTGACCGCCGCTCTTTGGGTCAAGCAGCAGAGGGTCCGCGACCAACCACACCTCGTCCAGTATCAGGTAGTTCTCCGCGTCCGGCCGCTGCTGTACGTCGAATAGGAAGCCGCGATAAACCTGATTTGCAGCGGGCAGCTGTAACAGGACGTCAACAAAATCTAAATTCTCAGCCCTCATCTCCAGGACACCCTGAGCCTGGCGAGCAAACTGCGGCTGCACATGCCATGGAACGGCAACGCAGTCGGAATACGTCGTCTCCCGGATCCTCGTTATTTAAGGAACTGCTGTGGAGCGGGGAACGCCTCCAAAGCCGACGTTTGACGACAAGGTTGCGGAGCGGGAACGGGAACGGGCTGCTCAGGAAGTGGCTTTCGAACGCGACTATATCATCGTAGAAAAGAGGGCTGTAGAAGTGAATGCCTTTGCTGATGAGCTTGCCGCAAGCCCTCGTATACAACAACAAAATCAAGGTTCGGCACGTCCGGCGACGGGGACTATCATCAGACGTGCTACCACTACATCTCACTCTCCGAGTACGTCACAGGGCACCCCAACCCGTGCCTTGCAAATGGTTACTGGCAGGCCGCGAGCAGACTCCAGTCACAATCGGCACAACTCGTACGATAGGAGATACGGCCCCAGTCCTACCTCTGCAACATCCGCAATTTCTAAAGCGTTGAACATGGCCAGCGGTCGATTATTCGGTGTTGGATTTTCGCCCCCTCTAACCGTGACGAAAGGTGGACGCTCCCCGCCGCTAGCATATAACCCATTCCCCGCCTATCCACTTTCCCACCATGGTAACCTCGTTGTTATTGGAGACGGCGCAAGGACACAAGTTGCGCTAGACGAGGACTCGAAAACGGTTCAGATTATCGAAGAGTGTGCAACACGGAGCGATGTTGTTTATGGATTTGCGGAGGTCAAGTACAAGCAGCTGATACCCTTAGCTCCATCCATGCAGTCTGAGGCGGCTATTCATCCCAGTGCCGCTTCGCCGGACATGGATGATCCATCCCAATCGACTGATGGAGGGCTCACTGTCGATGCCGTTGTGACGTTGTCCGAGGAAGCCCTGGTCCTATACGTGAAAGCGCTCTCACTGCTTGCCAAGTCGATGGATATTGCTGGTGCATGGTGGGCACGAAAGAATACTGGGGAAGTTATTGGAATTGGTGATAGTTCCTCGTCGAGTTCTGGGAATAATAACGGTAGTGGCAATACAACCCCCGCGGTTGGCAACCGGGTGAATAATGTCGTGCAATGGGTCCGAAACCGCTTCAATGAGGTTCTGGAAAAAGCGGAGTTCGTCCGGTTGAAGCTTGTCGAGAGCCAGAAGCGGTTACCTACTGACCACCCTTCGCACCCGAGTAACAATAGTAACTATTCGTATGGCTCGGATGCGGGGCTGGGACTGGGGACATCGGTTGATCAAATCGTCGTGAGTTCTGGGACCACTGCGGAAAAGCTGATGTATGACCGAGCGCTGGAGATGAGTCGGACTGCGGCGATTAATGAGCTTACGGGGGAAGACTTGCCTGGGTGTGAGATTGCGTATGTCACTGCGATTAGGATGCTGGAGGCTGTTTTGGAGGATGATGAGGAAGCGTTGTCGAGGAGATCTGGGCACGGCGAAAGAACCGGAGTGGCGAGTGGAGATAGTGATCGGGATGTGATCAATGGGGTTCAGGTGGAGGATCGGCAGATTGTGGCTAAACGTGAGTCTTGTTACATTTTTCATTCCGTTCTCCAAAAAAAATAAAAAAAAGATGCGGTTGGTTGGCTTGGCGTGCATATGCACCGATCACGTCAACCAAAAATACACCTCCTGCGCAAACGAAAAAGCAGAGTGTATTACAATCTATGTGAAATGAATAGCAATGGCTAAGGTCACGTAAACTAAGCAGATAGAAATATTATCTCTAAAATTCGAGCTCTCCCGTTATTTAAGAGCGAAACGCGAGCTAGTGCGTCCTACGGATGGCAGCTTCAATTTACAAAGTAAAACAAGCGCTGTAAAACTTGAATATTAGACATAGTGGTCATCTCTCTGGTTTAAAAAAGAAAGGTAATGAACTAAACTCCTTTCTCTTTCAACAACGGCGATAGTTGTCATAGAAACAGGGCGATTGAAAGGAGAATAAAAGGGGCTAAATCTACATCAAAGGTAGCAGGAACAGGATAAAAGCACCACCACACGGACACAGACACAGACCTACTATATAGATATAGAGACAAGTTCTAGAAACCGAGCACAAGTTTCAGAGGGGGTGAATTTTTAAAAGGAAAGTGGCGTGGAGGATCATCTAATAGGCAAAATGATGAGCTCTACTCGATTCTCTTCTTTCCCTCCTCCATATATCCCACCCGGGCATTGCTGAATCCACGCTGGTGTCTTCCGGCGGGGACGAAGGAGCCAATGATTTTATCATTATGTGCTCTGTTCAGCGCATCCAGGTAACCATCTGTCGCGGCCGCAGGGGTATTGAGCTTGGGCCAATTTACCTATCGTGAGAGAAAAAATGGTTAGTGATTTTGTTCCCTGCGGAAGAAACGCTGAGCATGCAACTTACATAGAGCATTCCGTGAGCATATATGAAACGCACACACCATGCTGCAACCGCTAGCCAAACTATGAGGAATATCCTCAGCGGCCAGGCTGCAGAGTCCGGAAGACGGCGACTGCTAAGGGCCACAATAATCATGAACATGCTTGCCCCGAAGATATACGGGACTGACTGAATAGCCAAGGGCCTCGGTCTGCTAAAAGGCGGCTGTTTCCAGCAGCAGAGTCGGATAGGAGGTAGGCACCAAGGAACAGGTCAAAAGAGTCTTGTTTTGGGCCATCCAGGAAGTTGTTCCGGACATATCTAGTGATGGAGTTACTGCCATCCTGGAGAATACCGGCCTTTGTCCGCTCCCCAGTCCGGGTGAAGTCGGTCTTCAGGGCTCCAGTGCCAGAATATGACTTGGAGACAACGTCTGCGTTGTCTGCCCACATATTACGGAAAAGGAATTCGAACTCCTGGTCAGTACTGGCTGACTCTCCTGGCTGAAGCACCCCAGCGTCAACGAGCTGGCGTGTCAGAGTCCAGCGAGCAAGCATGCTTTGGACAACATTCGTACGATCCAGGCAGTCCATGCAGTTAGTGCGTACAACGCTAGTCTGTAGCGTTCGGATATCCAACGGACCAGAACTGTTTCCGGGAGCTTCAATTCCTCGGAAATACTGGCCTTTTAGTAAGCCGTCGGTAAGCTGTTCCAACAGTAGTTCAGCACGGTGCCATTTCAGCCCCTTTGTCTCATTGTGGAAGTCAAAGTATACGTAGTGAAGGCGGTCCATTTCCTGGGCTTTTTCGACCGGCTCTACTGTGT
Source organism: Emergomyces africanus (assembly GCA_001660665.1). Classification (NCBI taxonomy): domain Eukaryota; kingdom Fungi; phylum Ascomycota; class Eurotiomycetes; order Onygenales; family Ajellomycetaceae; genus Emergomyces; species Emergomyces africanus. The sequence goes on from LGUA01000035.1 coordinate 36,127, forward strand.
GTAGCTTCTCAGAGGTGAGGGCGTCCGCGTCTCTTTTCTCGGTAGAGGATGTTAGTAACGTGCGTACCAGCTGTTCGTAGCCGTTTTTAATCTTTTCCTCCCTTCCCTTATGGTTCACCAAATTGACAAGGTAGTTCTCGCCATAGGTTCGGATTTGTTCCGAGAAATGTTTTCTTGCAGCATTCAGCGCCGCGTCCACGGAACGTACTTGAAGTTGCGGGGTATAATGGAGGTTATTAATCTCCGACCAGTACAACGGGACGCTACCTCTTGTTTGTACGAAAGACAGTACCTGTAGGTCTTTGCCAGCATGGCCACTAACCTTTCCATTGTCCATTCCAGCACCTCCAAAGCCTGCCATCCCTCCGGTTGAGTCATTCAGGATAACCACCTGTTCGGTTTCATTGTAGTTTGAAACATGTCCCAGTTCATTGATCCCACGTGAAAAGTACCGGGTGCCAGCTCGATGCCTAGATCTTCGGGTAATCAGTGCAAAGGTGAATGGAGTAGACTTGACTCTAGCTGTAGTTATGTTCATCATCCCGAACATGACGGGCAGAATGAAAGGGTCGACATCCGATAGTTGACCGTATCGCACGCCTGTTCCATCGCTCACTCCCGATCGAAAGTCTATCAAGTCTGTTTGGATGAATCTGTTCCAGAAGAATCGGTCGTCGGCTCGTTTCCACAGGGGAAGCGAAGGATCGCTCTGCGACTGACGCTGGAAGCTGTTGGTGATGTCCAAAGAGTATGAGAAGTACATGGGACCCGCACGTAAAAATTGTTTAAGCAAGTTAAGGTACGCATCTTCGTCCGGGTCGTGGAGTTGTCTGTCTCGTAGGGGAAGGAACTCAGTTGCAACAACTTTGTAAACCATATGGCCTCGCAACCTGCCCATAGGCCGTGTCTTCGAAATCACGATGATGTACTTGTCTAATGGAGGTTAGAAACAATAGCAACAATAGCAAACTAAACACTCTGCCCTCATGTTCTATACCCACCTAGCTTCAGTTTGATAATGCCCAGGATGCCAGCAATACTGGAGACCCTTCTGGCGCCATGAGCAGTGGCGTTCTCCAGTCGCAGATCTCCGGTTGGACGCTCGACAACTAGCGTAGGCGCAGAGGAAGAGGACGCGGAGCGGAATGCATATTGAGAGGGTGAAACCAGGAGGTTGATATCACGAAATGGGAGTGTGGTGGCGGTGGACATTTTTGTTGATGTCGGGGTATGGAAGGAGTGATTCGTGGTTGTTGATTAGATCGTGCCAGAGAACGAGAGCATAATGAGGAGAAACGAATGTACTGTACAATCAATACGATCCCTTTATTCTCTAAAAGAGGGTGAAGGTATTCTATTGTTTACTGGTGGTGGTGGTGGTGGTAGTGGCAATCCTCTGCAGATGTAAAGAGCGTCGGGGATTGTAATCTGTACGCAGTAGTACGTAGAAGTAATTCTGGATACTTGCTCAGGGTCTGGCCCAAGGACTTGGCTGGGGGGGGAGGAACTGGGGGAGGGATGAAATTGCTTAGGTGAGCGAGAAGTGTGTGTGTATGTGTGTGTGTAGTGTGGCTGATGCGGAAGGCGTTGGGCTCCGTTTTCGTGGTTTGGATTTCCAACTTCAAGTTCGTCATCCCTGGCAAAAGGTACAACCCGCCATCAACTCGCCCAGGTTATTTCCATTCAACCACCCCCGCCGCCGCCGCTATTCATGAGCAATATCCCTCTGTCCACACCTCCCCTACTCTGTTGGCTTGTTATATCTGCCTGTGTAGAGTCCTAACTTCGTCGCCCTTCTCCATCGCTCTGTTGTAACCGCAGTCATGGCTTCAAGAGCTGCTGCTGGCGGCCGCCCAGGTGCCAGATTTGCCCAGTTCAAGCTCGTCCTACTGGGTTAGTTTCTACCCCCCCTCCTCTCTCTATATAATATATATGTACTGTCGTTGTTCAAAGAAGACCCGTTGCTGATGCATGTCACCTCTACTAGGAGAATCTGCTGTTGGAAAGGTTGGACCCGACCTTGCCAAATCCTACGTTCATGGTTGGACGATTGTGCTAATATTAACTGTGTTGCCTGCCAGAGCTCTCTTGTCCTTAGATTCGTTAAAGTGCGTCTAACCTACTTTCTATAATTCGTGTATAAAAAGGAGAAGGTACTATTAGGTATAACTGGATGATGTGCTGACTGTTATTGCGGTCCAGGACCAATTCGATGACTACCGGGAATCGACGATCGGTGCCGCATTTCTTACGCAGACGATATCCCTAGATGAAAGCACGACTGTCAAATTCGAGATATGGGACACTGCTGGCCAAGAAAGATACAAGTCTCTTGCGCCAATGTACTATAGGAATGCAAACTGTGCCGTTGTCGTCTATGATATCACCCAAGCCGTATGTTCCCGACCTACTTCCTCCTGCCAGCCCCCCCCCTTCCCTTCCATCCGTCACTTTTAGAAAGACATTGAAACCAGGCTGACTGGGTCGCTCCTGCGTCGCTAGTCCTCCCTCGACAAAGCAAAATCGTGGGTAAAGGAACTCCAACGACAGGCAAACGAGAATATCGTCATAGCCCTCGCCGGGAATAAACTAGATCTTGTGACGGATAGCCCGGATAAACGTGCGATCCAGACGGCAGATGCTGAAGCCTATGCACGTGAAGCCGGCCTACTCTTCTTTGAGACCTCAGCTAAATCTGCGACAAACGTGCGGGAGCTATTTACCGCCATTGCGAAGAAACTGCCATTGGACCAGGCTGGCCCGCGAAATCTACGATCCAACCCACGTCCAGGCGTTGATTTACGCCCGGAGGCAACCGGGCCGCAAGCAAATGGTTGTTCTTGCTGAAGTTGATATTGTCTTCAGTGCTTTAAAATTCCCGCCATTCGATTCTGCAACTGGAATTCTATACGAGTATCCAGCCGTCCGTCCATCCGGTGCAAGTCGAGTTGCCTGCGATACTTGGCTCCCCTACATTGCTCTATCTAATCTTGTGGTCGGAATTATATCCTTGCAACCCGCACCGAAACAGTTTGAGGGCAATGGTAATGTTTTTATTTTAGTTTACAAATACGGCTATTTCTAGCAGATTTTGGGTATCTTAGGTTTCCCTCCCACCCTCACGTATTCATCCTTGTCTGTTGCGTTCATCCCTCTCCTTTTAACCCCTGGAACCAACTATGACCGTTATCCTAATTGGCTCTCGACGGTCCCGTATGTGCAATCTCATTAGACCATGTTCGGCGGATTCTTTTCTCTTCCGCCTCTTTATGTATGTCGTATATCTTTCCACCTTTCTTCCGCTGTTACTGCCCTGCTCGCCCGGTGTTTGTTTTTTGGCCGTCGTCTTTGCTTTAGTACTTAGTATTTTTCCTTTCTTCCTATTTTGTTCTTCTCCGTTGACCATCCACCTCCTTCGCATTCCCTCGTCCCTCCCATTCACCCTCCTATTTGCTTGACTTTTGTTTCTCATCCCCTTTCCTTTTTATTGTTCTTTCGCTTTTTATATTAATTACTACATATGTCTGTTTTTACGGTCGAATATGCAATTAGTAGTACCTAGTAATTAGTGAGCTTTCTATTTATTCCACGACCCGCCTTAGTTTAATAGAAAATATGTGCAGAACTCCCTTGAAGTAAGGAAACAATGAACTGCTCAAGAAATGCCCCTGCTTCAAAGGCTACTAGTACTACTGACTCGTGCGCGCCTCTCTCGGGCTACATCGCGTTATTCCATTTCCCTTTAACAGCCCTGAATACAATTACATCCTTTTCAGAAGGCATTTTGACTATCGTTCGCGATGTGCGAATGTTGAAACTGTAGTCGAGAATTGTTATAGGGCGGGGTCATTGTATATCAATACGGATGCGGATGAGCACAGTTCTGCCGCTTGTTCTGCAATCTGCAGAAACAAAAGATAAAATATATTTTACTCATGCATTCTTGGTGTCTTAAAGTAAATGTGGCTGGACTCTTCCTTCCGGATTTCTACGTCAATCTGTGGCTAGTGCTCAACCCACGCTAAAATTCCGGGCGACTTCAAATCTTCAACTCGGAACAAGAACCGGCCACTTAAAATTAAATATACTTGGTCATTCTGTTTGCGTCTAAACTCCCAACCTTCCCCCCCCTCTCTCCGCGCAAGTCGACCAGCTTTTCGATAGTGTCGCACGCCATGCTGCGCACTTCAATTGCGTCGAGCCGTCAGTTGCTCTTGTCTCCAATATGCCCTAAAGCCTCTGCACAATGGCTTGCTACCTCGAGGGCCCGACGAGTAACCGCCGCGAGCAAGGTACATGCACCCCAGATATATATATATATCTATATAGTTTTTACGCGCCCATTGCTGTCTATACTGTTACTAATAGTATTTATACACACCCTGCAGAGACATTATGCTGTTGCTAGAAGACCAAATGCGGGTGCTAAAAGCACCTTGACCCCAAATACTGCTGCCGCTCCAGAGCTATCTCAGAAAGCTGCGAACTCAACGAATGCAAAGCCCCCAGGCACAAGCAACCCGAGCGTGCGATCACCAGCTTCTCCTTCAACTCTATCAACTATCCACCCGGAAACCGTTCCCAAAGCGCCTCCGTCTGCTTCCGTTCAAGGTCAGACTTCGCCCGGTTCAACTGTTCAGCCTCCCGAGCATGCACCATCCCCACCACAACCCCCTCCGCCATCACCCAAATCTGGACGGCTACGCAAGCTTCTACTTTATCTGTTTCTCACCACCGGGCTTGCATATGCTGGAGGCGTCTGGTATTCACTAAGGTCGGATAACTTCTACGACTTCTTCACCGAATATATCCCGTATGGCGAGGAGGCAGTTCTGTACCTTGAAGAACGTGATTTCCGGAACCGGTTCCCCAACGTTACGAGACAGGTTAGTCGGCGCGTCGCGACTCCAAGAGATGAAGGTGCCCAAGTGACGATAGCTGGCGGAAGCGGATTGTCATGGAAGGTGGCGGAAGAGCAGCAAGAAGGCACGGATGTCTCCAAGAAGGGGAAGCATATGAGTGCTAAGGATGCAAATGAGCTGCCCAAGGAAACCGTGACGGGTGAAAAGGCCAAGGAGGAGACGAAGAGGAATCCACCGGCTGAGAAGGAGGAGACGGCAGCTAAACTGAAGCCAGCGCCGAAGGCTGTTGAAACTCAGCCTGCCAAGGAGGAACAGAGGACGCTGGAGGCTCCGAGGCAACCAGCAGTTCCGGCTGTTACTGTTCTGGAACGTCTGGACCTGGATAAAGAAGATGAACCTGTCGTAAAGGACCTGGTGAAAATCTTCAACGATATAATTACCGTAATCAGCTCGGATGAATCCGCCTCCAAGTTCTCAGGACCTGTCGCTAAGGCTAAGGAGGAGCTCGAGAAAATCGGGGACCGCATCATTGCCCTTAAGAATGACGCTCGGGAATCAGCACAGGAGGAAATAAAAAAATGCGCATGCTGCATTTGACAAGTCTGCCGCGGAGCTTATTCGCCGTATTGACGAAGTCCGTGCCCAGGACGCTGCGCAATTCCGTGAGGAGTTTGAATCGGAGCGAGAGAAAATCGCCCAGTCATACCAGGAAAAAGTCAACACAGAGCTCCAGAGGGCTCATGAAGTGGCCGAGCAACGGCTTCGCAATGAACTTGTTGAGCAGGCCATTGAGCTGAACCGTAAATTCCTCAGCGACGTCAAGACCCTCGTGGAAAATGAGCGGGAAGGCCGCCTAAGCAAGTTGGCCGAACTTACTACCAGTGTCACAGAGTTGGAACGTCTTACCGCTGGCTGGAGCGACGTGATTGACATGAATTTGAAAACACAACAACTTCAGGTTGCCGTAGATGCCGTGCGGACAACGCTGGAAAATTCCGATCTCCCCCGCCCGTTTGTTCGCGAACTGGCTGCAGTTAAGGAGCTTGCATCCAATGATGAGGTTGTTGCTGCTGCCATTGCCTCCATCAGCCCCGCAGCGTACCAACGCGGAATCCCATCCCCTTCCCAGCTTGTTGATAGATTCCGAAGGGTAGCTGGGGAGGTTCGCAAGGCTAGCTTGCTGCCCGAAAATGCTGGTATCACCAGCCATGCTGCCAGTTTCGTTCTGAGCAAGGTTATGCTTAAGAAGCAAGGCTCACCTGCTGGTGATGATGTGGAGAGCATCCTAACCCGAACTGAAAGCTTCCTTGAAGAGGGCAATTTCGATGAGGCTGCTCGTGAAATGAATAGTCTTCAAGGCTGGGCTAAATTGTTGAGTAAGGACTGGCTTGCGGATGTTAGAAGGGTTCTGGAGGTTAAACAGGCTCTTGAGGTATGTTGTACATCTTTATTCATTTCCATTTTTAAATTCTTTTGATATCATCATGACTTTCGCAATGGTTTTTAACTAACTACAAATTATTTTGTGGTTGCAGGTCATTGAAACCGAGGCCCGCCTTCGATGTTTGCAAGTGGAATAGTGGCAATTCTGCTGTATCTGCGACAAAGTGACTGCTTACTTCCATCATGTAATTTCACCGTATACCTTATTTTGTACACATATAGTATTCCATAACTACTTAGACCCAATGCTAGATACGCTGTTTCCTTTGTTTAGTAGTACTAGGGAGTACATTCAATATCATATCTAGATCTGACGGAGCCCAGTGGCTGCGCCACGTTTGTCTTGTTTGTGTTGTTTGAAGTGTTTGCACCTTAGCCCAACGTCACCTGCACTTCCAACTCAAATCAAACAAAGAAGAGCAATCAAGGATTAATAGTACTATTAACAGCTCAATATGTGCACGTTTCCCACCATTACGCACTACGATATGTCGTTTGCAATACATCGTATTATCAGCTTCAGCTTGACTTAGCAGACAGCTACCTCCTCACCCTATCCCGCATTCACAGTACCATGTGAATCTTCCACCTTCAATACGCCAACTCTCTCACTCGCGCACATCCACGTAGCAGCGTGAGTGGCCGAACAAGGCAATCTGAAACCGTCCTCCCTCTCATTTTAAGGCCCCCCCCAATGCCTTCGAATGTCTGTGTACGCGGGAAAATCAGGCATGCCGCAGTCGAATCCACGATCCCTAGATTCGCGAATAAACGACACCACCCGAAACTCTGGTGATTTGTTGGAGGGCACCACGCTAGACAGCGGATCACGAGATGGAGAGCAGCGGCATTTATCGAGGAGGCGCAGGAATAACCGGACCTCCAGTTCTTTTTTGCTGGAGCCCAGGGGATCGGACCCTGTCCGTGGCGGAGGAACCTTTATGCCTAGGACTACCCTGGAGAGCAAGAAGAAAGGGAAGGGGCTAGCGAGGAATCCGCCCAGCGTGTTCTTCCCAAACGCCATGCCACCATTGATCGCAAACACAATAGATCATCAGTCGGTAGCTCACCGCTTGCTCTCTCGATGACAAATGCCCGTGAAGAGGTTTCACGCGATGGCGTTCATACGATGGCCCCTAGCTCACCCGGGGCCCCATCAGTTTGTCTTCCGGAATCATTTGGACTCGATACAGATCCTGCCCAGATAGTCAACTTAGCATTGAGCCTTAGTGATTCTAGGAGGAGAAGCACGTCCGGGAGAGTAGTCTCAAGCCTGGCACCGAAATCCACTCGCGTTTTGTCGAGAAATGACATATCGACTGACAGTTATGAATTCCCAAAGCAAGATACGGTGGATTTTCAGCGCCACTCCCCGCAGGATCCACAGATTCCCAGTAGATTAGTTCCTGGGTCTGGCATTGGTGGACAGGTTTTAGTCGCTACACGCCCGTCACAGTCTCTAACCATGGAAAAATTTGTGGGCTCTGCCATAGCAGATACAAACTCCAAACAATATGAATACATGCCATATGACATATCCAGTGCTACTCTCGCTAGAGCTGAAAAGACTCGAAAGCATTTCGAACTTTTTGCAGAATATTTGCGCCTCCTCCCCCACCTTCCTCCTCTACCCAATCTAAACGAACTCTCTGTCCCTGCGGGAAATTCGTCTACACGGGATAGAACAACATGCTCTCATGGCCGTGTATATAACCCCCTCCAATACATCCGTAATCGGAAAGTCAGATTTCGTGAGAAATGCCCAATTGATTCCGAGGCTGATGGGTGGGAGAATCTCGACAAGGTACGAAATTGGGTGGATCTGATTACAAGCTCGGATGAGAACCCAACTCACGAGCCAGAACACTGCATTTTACTTCCTAGGTTAGACTCCGATAATAGGCCAGATACCCGACTGCAAACTGTCACCGCGGCGCCTAGCACTACTCGTGTTCTTAGCGGTGCGGATAGCAACAAGCCCCGGCGGCCCCGGGTAGACTGGATTACTTCTCCAGCGGACTTTTTGGCAGATGCCGCATGGCTTGAAGAGGGGTCTAATAAACTTAAGATTGAAGACCGGGATGGCAAGCGAATATTCAATCCAGATACGAGTTTGAAGCCCGTCCCACTACGAGGCTTGGAACCACCGACTACTGAACAACCTACTCTGACAAAGGAGAAAATGCAGGAGCAACATGCCCCGCTAGCAGAGAGGCTTCCTCCCCACGAAATCCTACCTAGTTTCAAACCTCTTCCCTCTCGCAGTCATACAGGCACGGATCGAGGACGTCGCAGTCCTAGGATCACGAGCTCCGCTCATCTTTCCCCTAGCGGCCCCTCCTCAAGAGAGACTAGCAAATCTAGATGGCGAAGAGCATTGTCACGTTCTTCTGACTCGTCTAGCGAATCTAGCAGTGACGAACACGGAAGGCATAGAGGGAGACGACGTTTTCCGCGCCTTTCCAGAAGATCAATTGAAAATGAGAACTTCAGCATATCATCCCAGAAGATTCCGGAATCGTCCGATAAGCCCTCTCAAAAACCTGTAGTCCCAACTACTGTGGCTCGCAATGATACTGACTTACAAATTGAGCGCCATACCTCTACTCCAGGAGATAAAACACAACCCCCAGTTCTACCATTTTTGGACACGGCTGCAGGTCAAGGACGGCCTATTTCGTCATCTCATAAATATATCCGATCAGCTTCATCATCTAGTAGCGAACGAAGGAAAATAGATTGCCCGCAATCCTCTGTTGCGGCTGTTGATGGTAGTCCCGGTTCAGCATTGACCAGGCCCCAAGCTCCGGACTTCGCACTAAATCGGTCACCTCCTCCAAGCCGCCCTCCTTCACCAACAAAGTCGCCCTTATCACGCTTGGTTGGTTCTGGGAAACGCCTCGCCTACAATCGAACAAACAGTGGATTACCTGGGATAGTTCCTGCAGATCATAGTGCTCCTGAATTGGCTCCTCACAATCTCTTGGCTGATTCTGATGCTCCTTTGGGCGACTCCGACACGAAGGTGGCTTTGTATAACGAAGGCAAGGCCAGAGTAAATGAGTCTTATCACCCTGAGAGCCCAACAAGAAGTTCCAAGTATCAAAGCCCGCATGAATCAAAACTTAGGGGGATATTCAAATCTGGACGACTTGCTGAAATTGTAGGCAATGAAGTTTCCAAAGTTGGTGATTACATTTGGAAAAAGGATGGTTCGGGACACTCGAGACACTCATCTGCTGCATCTAGTGAGATATTTTCTGACTATGTCGACGCGGATGACGATCTCTCTGAGGCAATGCGTAAACAAAGGCCTCACCTCTCTCGTTTTCCTACATTGTCCGACAATGTCAGTCTATCACGGAGAAATTCGAAAAAGGATTTGGCGAAATACCATACGCCGAATCTGCCTATGTTTGTCTCCCCGCCTAAGCGTGATGACCGGGGCGCATCGCCTCCAGCATCCGATTTCGACACTCCCTCTGAATCTGGAATCACGCAGCAACCTCTTGGGGGCGAATTTACGGCTATCCGCCCTGATAAAGAACTGTTACAACCATTCATTTCCAGCTCTGATGGGGACAACAGCGCCTCTAGAAATGGGAGCGCCATCTTTGGTGGCTCTGTGGGATCGAATGACAATGAGCACGTCTACCGCCAACGCCAAGTCAGCCGAGATCGACTTCCAGTCACCGGTCTTACCAATTTAACTGTTACGCCCGCTGGACGAAGTCGTCCCACCCTTTCAGAAGCTGCAAGAAATTGGAATATGTCCTCCTGTAGTGTGAAATATTCATGCCGCATGGACAGAAATGAGATCTCGCTCGTGAAAACTCAGTTGCTTTTATCAGGGGTAAAGGCGCTAGAAATATGCCGCCAAGCTCAGACAATTCGGGATTCTCCTCCTGTCCTTGTGGCCACCACCGAGCCTGAGTCGGATGGCAGTGTACCCCGCGTCCCACGTTCTGAAGAAGTGACAACTGCAGCTAGGAATCTGATGTCAAAGTTTGATCACGAAGTATGCCAAGTTCAGCGCGCCATGTCGAAATTCTCATCATCCACTTCACCGGCTTTAAAGTCGCGATTGGACGATCTGGACTCATTAGTCACCTCCACGCTTAGCCCCCGCATTCGAGCGCTCACAGTCGAGGCTGACAAACTGACTAGCGAGCTCGCAACGACGCACACTCTAGCGCTGAAGCAGCTTAATGACTCCCTTGACAAGGGCATGCGGAAACGAAGACGCCGGTTTCGATGGGTAAGCCGCTTCGGATTTGTCATGTTAGAATGGGTGCTCGTCGGAGCTATGTGGTGGATGTGGCTGGTTGTGATGATCTTCAAAATTTTTCGGGGCCTGTGGAGGGGAACCGTTTCGGGTATTAGATGGATTCTATGGCTTTAGGCTTCCTGCTTTCATAATCTTTGGAAAAATACCTTATTGCCATGGGATATTCTTGATCGCTACTGACAGATGCTTCGTCTGACAGTTGTAGAAAGC